>VZSF01008407.1:286532-360873 GCA_013398295.1 Chionis minor
CCGCCCGCCACTGTAGCCTCTGGGGGACACGTCTTACAGGGCACGGACCCGGCGGGGTCCTGCCTGTCCCCTCCGGCACCGCTCCCAGCTTCCCTCCGCCCCGCCTCGCCCGCCGGGCTCCGCCGCTTGCGGAGTTCGCGGTTTCGCGGGAGGAAAGAACAAAGAGGACGCAAACTTTCGGAAGTGTTTTCAGCCCGATCCCTGTCCGTCGTCTCCCCGTCCTCCCTCCCGCCCCCTCACCGGTGCGTTTCTGTTTCTCCCGGCATTTTTCAAGTCAGCCCCGCGCTGAAATCTCCGGCCATTTCAAACAGTTTCAAATGTGATTGACACGTATGTTAATGGTTTGTTTTTGTGCAAAGCGGCTCTGCAAATTTCCAACACAAACACATTGTGTAGATCAGATGTTAGGTATAAAAATGGTTTATTGATTGAAATAATAGAAGCATTATTTTGATTTGTCCTGACATGATGGCTGATTTATAGATTCCTGCCCCATTGATTTCTTCTTGTCCGGGCAGAGGGAAATGATCAAATCTCATGAAAATGCCCTTTTGTGCTAATTATGAACCCGAGATGCACATTGGCTTTCTTTCTTTCTTTCTTTCTTTCTTTCTTTCTTTCTTTCTTCCATTCTCTTCCTTTTTTCTTTCTTTTCCCCTCTCTTTCTCCCTCTCTCTCTCTTTTTCTTTCTCTCTGATGGGATTTACCAGATTTATTCTCTGCGCCATGGTCTTGGTGCATGTATGTGTATATTTTTTATCTTTTATACATCTGTTTTCACTTTGCACTTTCAATGAGCTGTAACAGACAATAGTGAGAGAAACATCTGAAAATGCAAGGAGACAGAGTTGCATATGTGTTTCATTTCTGCGAGTTAGAGAAAACAACAAAAGGACAGCTGGAGGGGGGGGAATAAAACACACTTACAAAGAGGATTGTGACCCTGTAAGAGGGAAAGGCGAGTACAACGAAAAAACACTGCAAAAAGTAAGGAAGAACAGTAGAAGTAAAGCAGGAAAGAGTGTCGTGAAACTGATCAGGAACAAGAATGAGAAGTTAAAAGCCAGTCCGACTGGATGTTCCCTAACCTTTCAAAGGAGAGTTGGGGAAAAGACAGCTCGGTCCGGATAAACAAACTGGGAAGACGCACCTGCCGAAAATATGTGTCTGATCTGTATACACAGGTGTGTGTGTGTTTATCCGTCTATACATGTGTACAGGAGGATCTAGAGCATCCCAACACTCTAATTGCAATCGTACGTCGAAGAGGTAAGTCTCATAGTTCTCTCTTTTTCGAGCGGAGAACCAAATCCCTTGAATAGCCAGCAGCAGTCACATCTCAGGCAGCATTAGTTTGGCTGGACTTTGTGTGTGTGTATTTGTTTTTATTACTTTTTTTGGTTGTGGAGGAGACAGGGTTCAGTGGGAGACAACCAGATGGGGAGGGAGGGCAATCCCATTGTCTGTTCGCCAGAAGATCTTGTTTTGCCCTGGAAAAGGCGATCAAACGCAGCCAGGGTCCACTCAGGAAAGTAAAAGGGATGGGGGGGAGAAGAAGAATGGTTGCATGTGGATTTAATAGCAGTGAAAGTATTACAGGGGGATCAGATTTAGCAAGGGAGCGAGAGGGAGCTTTGGAACATCTGTCTAATGCAGCCAATACAAGTGACATTAGTGATATTGGAGTGGGAGACACGGCCGCCGGTCGGGCTGGGATTACGGGAGGCTTCCCAATCCGATTAGCCGCTGCCCCTCTCCTGCCAGCCGCGGAGCCGGAGCCCCGGCCGCCACCGCCGCCGTGCCGGGAGCGGCCGCGCTCCGCTCCGTGTCCCGCTCCGCTCCGCACCGCACCGCACCGCTGCGCGGCCGACGCTGCCCCCGAGCCTCTCCCCGCCACCCCCGGCAGCCGCGGCTCAGCCCCTCAGCAAAACGCCGCCGGAGGGGCAGNCCCTCTCCTGCCAGCCGCGGAGCCGGAGCCCCGGCCGCCACCGCCGCCGTGCCGGGAGCGGCCGCGCTCCGCTCCGTGTCCCGCTCCGCTCCGCACCGCACCGCACCGCTGCGCGGCCGACGCTGCCCCCGAGCCTCTCCCCGCCACCCCCGGCAGCCGCGGCTCAGCCCCTCAGCAAAACGCCGCCGGAGGGGCAGAGCCGCAGCCCGGTGGTGCCGACCAAGCCCCTCGGGTTTCGTATGCATCGATACACCGCGATGAAATTCCACCTCGCTCCCGGGGAAACCTTTATTCTCCGGCTAATTGTAATTTACAATTACACTTTACACTTCTTCACGTAAGAGGTTAGGAAACAAGATTCTTCCATATAATTATTGGCCTCCTTAATCCTATTCCACCGCATATCACCCCGCACCGCAAAGTCCTATTGTTCCCTCCTCCCCAGTTTACCAATCATTTAAACTAGTATTAAAAAAAAAAAAAAGNCGCACAGCGCCGGGCTCCTCCGCGCCCGCCGGGCGGGCAGCTGCCGGGGCCGCCGCGCCGGGCCGCCTCCTGGGTTTGGGTCGCTTGAGCAGACAGTTTCCCTTCAGTTTGCACAGCGGGTCTATTAATTTAAAAGCTTTCCTTGATTAATGGCAGGCAAGTTAGTGAGAAAGAGGCGTTTATGAGCTGCCTGCACCTCAGCAGGTATCTCTGCCCACACGCGCCGTATGCCTTACACTCCTTGCTTAACCGTGACCGTAGCCTTTAAAGCAAAGCGCGTCTCCCTGGCTCTCCAGCGCGGGGAAAATGCCTGCAGTTTGTACCTCCAGGCGTTACAACATGCCTCAGCCCAGCTGAAAGCAACACTGCAGCTTGGGCGCAGCCGGCCGCCGCGGAGTGTCACCGCCTTCGGCTCTGCCAGGGACACTGCCAGGGGCTGCAGTGAGGCTCTCGGGTGCTATCAGGTTCAGCCTGGTGCCTGCTTCTTCACAAGCTGTTTTACCACCCGGTAGCAGCTACCCGAAGCATGACTCAAAGGCTGACGAGCACCCGGCTCGCGAATTACAGAAAATTGACGCCCTGCTTAAAATTCACAGCCGTGAATTGGTAATGTTCGCATTTTTCCGTGACAGTCATCTTACAGGGAGATAACGCCTAACAGCTCCCGAGTTTCCCCCCTTGTAACAGCGTGGAAATAACACGGCAGAGGCCAAGAAGTCTCTCTGTCTTTCATTCACACACACAGAGCGCACACCACAGTAATGTGCAGCAGTTTCATGATTTGTAGCGCATCGGTATAGTATCTGTCTCTGAGAAGCCACACCGGTGGGGTTTTGTTTGTTTGGTTTTTTGTTTTTAATGGTCATTAAAACCTTTCCTCTCACAGTGCTAGGTAATTTCACTAGTCTTTCATCTCTGCATATTAGGCAACAAAGTTGCTATTACATCAAAAAACCCCTGATTTTAAAGGTAACAGTTTAGTCTGCATCAGCCACTTAGTTAGATGTAGTTGACGCAAAGAGCTTAGGGTAGAATTAAGAGATATCGTTGTTGAAGAAGATATTTCAGAAAACCTGTATAAAGTCCTTTTGGTTTGCCAGCCTCTCACCTCTGAACTTAGATCGTTCAAACAAACAGGCATACAAGCAATTTATGCAAAATCTTCCCCCAGTTTCCAACAACCCTTCTTTTCCATAGTCTTGGGCAGCTATTTTCAGATTTGAAGTTCACAAACTTGATCTGGGAATGCAAAGAGTCTTAGAAGAACAAATCCTATCATACCATGAAGCCCTATGTTTCTTTTGTTCTTGTATTTCAGCCTATTGCATGGTTGTGATTCTTACAAGTGATGCACTCTTGAGCTACTATAGTAATATTAAATCTCTCATGTTCTTAATAAAACAAATAGCTTGCATCATTCTGGTCATTCTTTGTTCTGAAATAGGGAGTCTTATACTAAGTGGATGCCAAATGTAGTCATGGGCCTGCCAGTAGGAGACAGCGACAGTTTGGGGATTGTAGCGTCTCTCTACTATGTGCTTGTGCAGTTCAAAACATTACAGAGTTCCAGCATAAATTTTTGCCTCTGGAATGAAGAAGATGATTAATATCTTGAATCATGTTTTCTGGATCCCAAAATTTCTTATGAAATATGTTTAAACTGCTCTGAATTGATTTCCTCCATTTTAAGGCTTCTTAATTTTTCATTGGAGCTTTTTACTGTACATAATTGCTACTAAGTTTTTGACACCTATTTAAAGTAACAAAACCGAAACCAAATTAAAATGATGACAAATTCAGTTTAGAAGAATGAAAAGGTAAAAATATAAACCTCTACTATGGAATACAATCATGGATTTTACACTGCAGTAAGCAGCAGGCATTTTTTCTTGTCTTTTCCATTGTTTTTTGTTTTGTTTATATATCACAATCTTTGAAAGATGTATCAAAGACACTCCAGACAGACATGCAGTGGATTCCAGAATGCATCCCCTCTGATGTGGACTAATACCCATTTTAAACCTCTTTTGTGTCATCAGTGAAGTGCTTGAATTCCTTCTTACATCCATGACACTTCAGAATGGCACATGCCTTGTATTGGGAACTCTGGTGCTGAGAAAATGAATATTATACTGAATATCAAAATAAAAAGAGGAGGACCTGCTGCTTGATAAGGGTAATTTAAAATTACCAATGCAGGGAATATCTGTGCACAATTGTCTGCAGATAGGACAAAGTCAGGCTGCAGGATCCTTTACTGGTATGGATTTGTCATGAAAGAACAGCTATTTTTGCTCACATTAGCTGAAGACCAGCCCCATACAGTGCATGGATTCCAGAGTGGTCATGGACAAGTGGAGTGGCTTTTAGAGAAAAATTAATTGGCAGATTGTGTTTTGAATATTATTGCAGCTGTTCCCGCTGATTCTGTCAGAGGTCAAACCCTGTTGTGCCAGACACTATTCAAACCTGGAACCAGAAAGCTGGTCCCTGCTTGGCGTGTCTTTCGTAAGCAGGAAACCCTGACTCCTCTTTCAGTTTGTTTGTTTGTGACTCCGGTGCTAGGAGCACCACTGCACCTGAGCTTTCAGTGCAGCAGAATTAACTAAAACTTCACAGATTGGATAAAACTTCTGAGGTAAAGCTCAGAAAAAAATAGAGATATGAGAGAGAAAAGAGAGGAGGAAAAAACCTTTTAGAGAAAAAAATGAGTGTGCTGGGAAGCACTGATCGGAAAGAAGGCAGGGGAACTTGACATACAATATTTTTCTTTTACCAAGCAATATTTTCCAGTAGTTCTTTGGAAAATGTTATTCTTTGTCCCACCATCTCTTCTTGTCCATTAAATATTTATGGATTCCCAATGCTGCCATGGCTAACTACGCCAAGGAAGAAAGTCTCAGTACACAGAAGGAAGAATACAGTTTCAAGTAAAAGTGAACTGCTCCACATTCCTACCTCTTTCTCTCAGCCTCACCTGTGTACACACACATGCACACAAACACCCCCCCCCCCCACGTGTGCTTTGAAATGCTGATCAGAAAATCTCAATTTAACAGCCTTTTGTGCCAATGTATCGCATTAGTAGGTATGTGCATGCTAGGAGAGAAGAATGAAGAACTGAGATGGAGGGGGACCATCAGTGTCTACATCTGATGGCCTGTAAATCAGCCAGGAAAACCTCAACAGTGTTGTCTTTATGCTGCTTGTAACCGTTTGTGATCATGAGTGGTGAATGCTGGAAAGAGAACCATCAGCTGGCAGGACTGGATTCTTAATAGTATTTTTTTGTATCCTTTTAAAATTATGATTTGAAGACTTAGGAAGTATACAAAGCAGGTGACGCTGGTAGTGTTTGGCTCTGCTGTGGACAAGGCACCCTTAGGCAGGTGGTGCACCCTTACTCACATTGCTCTGACAGGGCAACCTCCTAACTTGTAAGGTAACTGAGAAAAGCTGTTTCCTGACTATACCGGGGTAAATATAAAATAGCTCAGTAGAAGTCCATGCGACGCTACTGGGGCAAGCCTGGTGTGAGTGAAGTGAGAATCAAGCCCTATTGCACCAGTCATTGCAGAGAGCTGTTTTGTGATTTGGGCTGTTCAGCTGCCATGATGCTTGATCCTGGGCGCATGGTGCTCGGGAACTACTGCATCTTGTGCCACACACAGAGGCAAGAAGAGGGCTGGAGCAGGGTTTGGTATTACAGGGCTCACCAAGCAATGAGCGGGCGTCCCTCACAGAGCCTGGCATGGTGCAGGTGGAGGACCTGAGGCTACAGCAATCATCTGGGACTCTGAGCAGCGTCTGTCCATCACTCGCTAGGCATGCCATGTAAAACACTGTGAACACCAGGATTTATGACATTTACCAAGTGAAAAGATGTACCAGTGTTTTATGATGGTCAGATTACCTGAAAACATGATCTTTCCCATTTTGTCTGAACCCCCTTTCCCTGCTTACTATCACTTGTCACCGGGAACAGCTTTTCAGTTCTGTTTCCTGGGAGCTAACAGTGTTTGCATATTTTTTTTTGATTATGTGCAGGAGAATGTACCCTCATTAACTAAAAAGACAAATAAATGAGTGAGAAGCTTGCTTTGCCAAGCAATTAAACCCTTAATTTTGCAATATAATTCTGGAAATAGGTCTGGTTTTGTGCACACTGGTCTAGATGCAATTTTAATTTCACCATGGCACTAAACGGAGAAAGGATGACTAGAAATGTGACATCATAGTTAGCTGTAGGACACAGCCGTTCACTTGGAACAGCATGAGCTGCACAAAAAAGAAGGACCTGTTTGTAAATAAATTGTGTTTTTGGTATTCCTCAGTTTTGGCAGCAGACTGAGGTGCGCCTGAGTGAGATCACTGCAGGTTTTTTTCCCCCTGGTTTGTAATTCACACATCAGCAAATAGAAACCAAGTCTCCACTGTCGCAGCACTGCAGATAAATAACTGCTTGGCCACCCATTGCAGAAAATCATGTCCTACACTTTCTGTTGATTTTATTCCCACAAATTTCGACCCACACAATTGAAGGGAATTCTCTGTTTCTAACAAAAGGCCAAGCATTTGGCAAAACAAAGAGTACCTTTTAATCAGGTATATTTTTAATCTTGCTACCTTTTTGTTCTCTAAAATTGTTCTCTGTTCAGCGCTAGTGCTATTATTTGACTGTAGAAATGGCAGGGCTTTCTTTGTTATTTCCTGTGAATGTTTGTATCCTGAATGCTTGTGTTTCGGATGTATTCAGAGGTTGACTTTGCCTGTTGTGCTTTCAAAAAAAATTCAGGAGATTAGCATTCAGCTTTGGCTGCTATTTATACTGTTACCAAAGATCTTTGGACAAACGTGGAATGTAAAAAAAACCAGCCTAATGATATTTTGGGGCCAAACTCTGCTGTGACATAAATGGTGACAGAAGTTAAATGCGGGTTATATATTGATCAGGGGCAGAGTGCTGAAGCATACCTGGTTACAGCAGGGTACTTTGTATGAGGCTGGCTTTAGGTGCACAAAACAGGGGTAACTCGAGCTGGTGGAAGGACTGTGTGTGTATCTGTGGTGTGTGAGTGCACGCGAATCAGGGAAAGTAAAGCTTTATCCCACACTGACAGTACGAACAAGCCTTAATCGGGATGTATTTTTATTTCATTCCCAGAGTGACGTAAAAGAGTGTCAGGGTCAATCTGCATCGCATAAGGGAGTCAGGTGTAGAGATCTCTGTGCTGAGAGCCAGAGAGCTCAGAAATCAAGGCAGCCCCACCGAGGGGCAGCACCACACGGGGGGGAGCCCCTCACCTCCAGCAGCACTGGGCTCAGCTGCCTGGTGGAGCCACCACAGGCTGCAGGGGGGTCTCCAGAGCGACCCACACACAGTAGTTCCACCACCTGCCTGCAAGCAGTCATCCCTTCTTCCTTTTGCCATCAGTGCTCCGCTATTTCATCCCCTTGACTGGTTTCTTTCTTCTACTTTCAGGCTCTAACTATAGTCCTCTGATGCTTATTTCCTGTTTTCTCTTTCTGTATTGTTGTAACCCCCCTAACCTGCCAGTGCTCCAAGCATGACCTGGCTGTTTACCCCAGCTGCCCAACGGGCCCAGGGCTTCCCCATTCCTACCTGTGCAGTCCTGATGGGGAGCACACACAGACAGTTCTCATTTGGTGTCTCCAACCCATGACTTACATGGCAGAAGTGGAACATACATGTTCTGGGCATGTTAGATGTTGTCTCCTCAGCCAGAACCTCAGGACTGGCTGAGACAATGAAATACATATTTATTGAATCAAAAACAACTCCTCCATTCACTGTAGAGCCTTAGTATTTCTGCCCTGCCAGTAGTTAAGACAGCCACCACGTGCACCTTTGAACTGTGAGTATACCACAGAACAGGTTAAGACCAACAGATGTGTTAAATCTCCTTTCTTCAGGTGAAATGAAAGGCACAATTAAGTATCTGGTTATGAAATAGCTTGGAAACAATAGAAGCTGCAGCTGCAGACATATAGGCCTGGGTGAAGTCCTGTGCAAGGAAGATTGAGTGAAGCTGTAATGGGATGCGAACTGAAGCTGCTGCTGTATAAAGTTCCTGCCCCTTCATTCTTCCAGCCTCTTATTCCCACCTTCGCACAGCTCTGCTAGTGGCGTATGTATTTGTGCAATGGCATTGGCAACTGGAACAGGGAATAGCCTGGCTAGAAATCACCCAGTAAAAAATACCCCAAAACCACAGCAATATTTTATTTGCATGAAGTCACTGAATAACCAGTACTGTGAAGCTGCATCTAGAAAGCTTCCCGGTCACTAGGCTAAAATCCAGGGGAATAAGTAGTTTTTTGACATGCTGTGTTCAGGGGGGAAAGCAAGAAGTAAGAGAAAAATGTGACTGAGTAGAAGCAAGGGACAGAGGTTTTCAGGTGCAGGACTTACTAAGAAAACATAAGGTTGGGGAAATTAAACAGCTTTATGCTTCTAATGTGCATGAGGCAATGACACCTCACACTCACGTGCATGAGCATGGTTGCAGCAGTGAAATGTCTGCTTTGTAGAATACCTTTCCTTGGCAACCAGAAACTATTCTGTAAGAAGCTGATATTGTGTAACTACTCTTGTGCTAGCAGTCAGGTGAGGTTACGCATTTTTAAAGCCCACAATCTTCTGACATGGGTGTTCCCACAGAGGGGCTCCTTAAGGCTAGTATGGGAGTAGAGACCTTTATATGACCCCTATGACATCTGCCTCTATATGACTTGAGAAGTGATCTGAGCCCCAGAACAGAAATGCCTCCAAGACTCTCCTTCCCTCTCCATACTGTACTTATTGTAAGATGATGTTTATACTGTTTCAGTATAAATTTAAATAATATCAGTTTCTTAATACTAATAAATGAAAAATACAGAAAAGAAAATATGCACGTTCCAGCAAATATCAGTTATATATAAAAGTATCAGGACACTTTTCCCAGTCTTCCCAGAAGCAATCTCTAGTATGCTTTACAGATCATGGGATGAGATAAAGCGAGTGTTATTATGAAATGATCATGAGGGTGATGCATGCTGTTTTCTAAGGAACTGTAGTCTAACTACTGAAAGAAAAGATCATCTGGCAATTCTTACTGTTTTATCATATCCTACCATAGATTGTTTTCCATGAGCTTTCTGGAAGACATTTTTCCCCTTAATAAAATAAATTCATATTCATTTACCATAATGAAATTCAAAGTAACTTTCAGTTTAGAGTTTTAGCTTCTGATAACAATTTCTTATGTAAAGCAGATGCTATTTTAAGTCTCTCTCTCACTCAAGGAAGAGTGTAATGGGCTTTGGTTGGCTATCTATAGCAACCCTAGAATGTTTGACTTTTTTATTTTAGCACACTACAATGAAAATATTTAATTCATTTAGAATATTTAGAATGTTAACACCAAAGTCCATTTGATAAAATAAATTTTATGTGCTATTTATGGGGAAGACACTTAAGGATTTCAATAATTCTTAGAAATATTTACATTTTTTTCTACTGACTTTTTGTTTTACACTGTGTTTTATAGGTCTTCATTTCTATTTGATGTAGGTTTTGAACTTCAGATTTACGGCTCAACACCTCGCAACAAATTTTGTAAATATGCTGTGGGGGCTTGGTCCTGAAACATAAACACTTCTTCCTATTGAGGCACTGAGGAAAAACAGACCCCCTCATTTATTATGTGATATCCAGAAGGCTAAGGAGATTTTGATCTCCTTTTTCAGGAACATCTTCTTCAGTAAGAAAAATGAAATGTCATCATGCTAAGGTGAATCATAATAAATGTTATGTCTTGGCTGACACTGAAAAATAAATCAGAAAGTTGTGAGAAATATTGGTGACTTTTTTTTCCACAGAGATTTGGACCGGCTTTATAAATTAAACAGTACGCGATGACAGCTTCGGGGCGGTAAGTAAACCATTCAGTAGATAATCTCCATAGTAACAAAAAAAGTTTAACCATCTCAAACCAAAATAGCACATCTGGACTTGGCTGTGTCATATGGCAATAAGGAACATTTTATTGTTGTCAGAAGTCACAGCACATAAGAAAACTGTGCACAGCTTAATCCTTGTTAGCAGAAATCAGTGAAGTGCAAGCCGTGCGTTCGGAAGGATTCTGATCCTGTAAATCATTATCTATTTGCTCACCTTTATGCTGTGTAAGGGTCCTGTTGTGATCCATCTGCTGTTTGCAACATAGGAAAAAAACAGCCTTTTCCTTCATGAATACCGAGTCCAGTCCTGAAAATTCTTGCTCATGTGAGTGGTCCTATGTCATGATGACAGAATTCATTTGAGTAACGAGCGGAGGCACTGGGCTCCTAATTAGCAGTATTTAGTTTTAATTGCACTGAACTTAAAAGTTGAAGACCTACTTTACAAGAGAAATGCTTTTGTGTGCTAAATCAAAGATGGAATAATTTAACTGGTGTGGTGCTGTAACTTAAAAATAAAGAGCAAACCGCTGAAGAGAATGCAAAATTTTACTCAGTAAGACAAGGCTGTGTGTGACACTCCATATCTCTGCCTGAGAATAAAAGAGAGCAGGGGCTCCACTTTGACTCTTGTGCAAGCTGCATAAACTCTGGGTCAAGCCTTGCTAAACTGAGTGTGTAGCTGATGGCAGGAGGCATCCACAGGGTGGTTGGCAGGAGTTGCGTGAGGTCCAGCTGCTCCCTTACCACAAAATTCACTTTTGGCCTCACTGTGGGGTGTTAATTTGCCCCTGTCTAAGGCAGCAAATATTCAGGGAAGGAAATGGATATAATCTTCATTCTGCCTTTATGGTGAGCTTGCTGTTCCAGCCAAGTTATTTGCGTAGAGGGCTGCAGCAATTTGTAGGTTTGGGCTGTGCCACAAATTGTGTCTCCGGGATAAACTGTTTCAGAGTCTGTGCTTCCTGAAGCCTTTCCTGGACTGGGGGATTTATGTACCTCCTTTTGCTCAGAGCTGAGCTCAAAGGCACACTCTGCAGCTTCAGATCTGTGAAATCCTGCAATGCTAGCCAGCTCTCCAGGACTGTGTGAGAGCTCTACGTCACTCTAGATCTCCTGAAGGCAGTCAGCTCTGCCAGACTTCCCTAGCATGCTTGCAGCTCTTCCTCATCCCTACTAAATCTGCAACACCCAGGAGGCAGCTCAGTCTCCTTGATCCTTTCCATCGGTCAGACAGTGCCAGGACAGCTAAAAAGGGCCAACATGGGCTCCAGAACTGGGACTAGAGACATTCCTGTATTTATGGCAGTAGTAGTTGCAGACAGCAAAGTTTGCAGAGCCTCACTTATTTCTAGCACCATCTCCTTCCTCACGGGGCCACAGCATGGCCCCCTGTTTCTGTCTTTCTCTGCTAACCCCTTCTTCTTAGGGTCAGTCATTTGCCTTTTAGCTCCAGGACAAGTCCCTGGACATACCCAGTAGCACAAAGTCCTGTGGACTGGGGATGCTCCTGCGCGAGTGGGTGCCTCTTCCCGCTCCCACACTTGGAGGGAGTCTGCCCATAGCAAAACCTCCCTGTGCAAAAATCGTTAAGCATCATTATGTCATCTCTAAAGAACAGTTCAAGTCTGAAGAAAGAATCCTGCCTGTTTCCCTTGAATACTGCAGAAATATTCCCCAGTCCTGACCAAAAATGACGGCTGCATTGCAAACCTGGATTTGCAAAGTCTCGGCACAACAATGTATGTGATAACAAGTGATTTGACATAAATCCTTCCAAGACAAAAAAACGCCAACAAACCATGCACAGCCAAGACAGGTTTATAAAGCCGGGTGAGGAAGCAAGGTCAGTACCTCTAATCTAAATGCAACAATCCTTGTGTTGCATCACAAGAAGCCTGCTAAGCAATGTTTCCATGCCTCACTGAAATCATACACTTCAGGATCTTCCCTTTCATGCTTCCTTTGTTAAAAAATTTAGTGGGGATATTTTGGATGAGATTCTCATTGGCACACGTTTATCTTCTAACACAAATTGTTCTCCCATCTCCTCCCCCTCTCTTCAGCTATGTGAGTGTGCCGGGCATTGTGTGTGTCTGGAGTGGAGGGCATTCGGGTAATTACTTTTCATTATTACATTGCACAACAACATCCTTTACAATTTAAGGTTGCTAGTGCTTCAGCAGCTCTGAGATCCCAACTCAGACTTTAATAATGTGTTGCTAAAAAAGGGGGTTAAATGTTGTTTATACATTACATTTCTGGACGCGGCAAATTTCACTTGCACCTGCCAATGGCTTACTGATAAATATACACTGGTAGAAGTTCAACAGCAGTGGGCCAGTGAGTTAGATAAATACCACATGACACCATAAGCATTGAAGGTTAGTGTTTTCCCAGCTCTCACACTCCCGTAGACATAAACTCTTTTCTTAAAACAGATTAAAAATAAATAAATCCTCTTTGCAAGGTAAAAAAAAAAAAATAATAAAATGCATATTCAAAATGCAAAATAAATTTCTCTTAAGGTCTATCACAGTCATCTGCTAGGTTTCCTGCCTTTTGGATGTTAATTATGATTTACTCAAGATTTGTGGTCAATTTTTAAGCATAAAAACATCTCACATGACTGGTTGCCAATTCTGGAGTCTAAAGGCCTTGCTTTATATTGGTGTAGTAGAATAGAAAATACAATCAAAGTTTGACCTTCAACTTTAATCCTATAAACAGAGAATTTGCTTACTTTACCTTGGAAACGGATGTGATTCATCACAGTAGCCCATAAATAACATGTCAAACTGTTAGACCGATCAATGAAAATAAGTTATTGAAAAATAATGTGATTGTAAAGTCTCTATGTAAACTAGCTTAGTGTTATTTTAAAATGAGGAGGGCTTTCAGCTTGGGGCAACTTTTTTTTTTTTTTTTTTTTTTTTTAAAGAGGATGGTTACTATATACTAAATGCATATATATACTAAAACATATTTGGCCTATGCAAGCTAGATTTTTTTTTTTTTTCAGGACAAGGACCTTAAGGTAAATAATCATTATGCCTCCAGAGGAAGAACTGGGCTCTGCTTAGATCAAGACTGCAAACGTCAGGTTACCTAAACTAGCAGGTTACCTAAAGTGCCAGTTGCTTATCACTGTGCCTGAAACAAAAACACAGGGTGAACTCTTGTCCATATGGGAGCCCACAGGAATGGTTCAGTCACGGAAAACCTGTGTTACAGACCTCAAAGCTGCAGGCAGAATTTCTGGGACATGAACTGGATGTACCAAGTCTCCACTTTTTCATTGCTGATACTAACTCTGAGGTCTGACAATTGCAATTTAAATAGGAAGCTGCTAACTGTTTCATGGCTTATGTTTTCAGCATAACATGGAAATACCCAGTACCTGGGAATACGCAGATAATGGATCATTTCACAAAAGCCTGGGGGGTGTTTTCTTGGTTCCAAAAAGCCTGATTTTAAAATTCTTCAATGTAATAGCAAAACATTTATTTAAACAATACTGCTTACACTGTAGAAAAATATATGGAGATACTGAACTGAATATAAAAATAAATAGCCTGACTTTGGTGCATGTGTATTACTGAATTTTATTATCCAGTTAAAGAAAAAGCCGTTTTACTGAACTGGAGGCTGAAGCTGATTTTAGACTGCTGTATCAGAATCAGATCTTGTCCAGCATTTAGATCTGCCAGCTGAAGTTTTTTTGCACTCTTCATGTCAGTAATAGTGGCAATATTTCTCCCATCTAAAAATTAGGCCAGTTGTTTTGGTGCCAAAATAAAAATAACATTTTTCAACCTACTTTATTAAAAAGTTCTTGTTTGTACATGATGGAGCCTTTCAATATAAATAATTAACATATGAATAGACTGTATTGCTGTTCAATGAGACTGGGAGCTAATGGAATAATATCTGATAACAGCTATGTACCTTCCTTCTCTCCTTTCAGTGATGCCATAAAAATAATTAAAAAATAAATTCTTTACCTCATACAGGAAACATGCTGCTGAGATTATATTGTAAATTACGTAGAGAAAGAATATAATATAAACAATTATGTATACGAGAGTAATTTTCTGACAGCAGCTCTTTAGTATTTTTTTTGCACAAATATGGGTTTGTATTTTAATTTGTTAATATAAATGGAACAGAGTTGGAACCAAAAGCATTCTGGATTTGCATCATGACAGCCAGAACCCTCTCCTGGCCCTTCCCTTTACCATTTATAGTTTATTCATTTACTTACACCTCAAACCTGGTGGGCAGAAAAGAGGGAAAATCAGGAATCCCATACGGACTCTGTGAATCTCTGCCAGTAACAGGCAATCCCAACAACCACTCTCTGAAGCCTCTGCCCCTAGTGAAACATCACCTAGGAAGGTGATGAGGACATCTTTTGCAATGCCTTGCTTCACGTGCAGCCTCTCCCTACCTCAGTGCCACGGGCATGGCTCCACCAGTAACACACTGGTGGATGGTGAGCGGGGGCAGCCCCACAGGAGGGGTGAGTCGGCTCCCAGGGAGCACAGGGTGCTGCTCTCAGAGAGGTCCTGCCTCGTAGCAACAGCAAACCCAAGAGGACACCTCTGTTTGTCACACGCCTTACTACTAGACTGCAGAAGAGCAGTAGCTGAGGTGCAAGTGTGATAGAAGCCCGTCCCAAGCTACTCATAGCTCAAGCAGAAAACAAAAGATGGTGCAAGGACACAGACGGGGCAGAGCAGAGGAACAGAGGGCGGGTTGGGGGACAGGATGTCTCACCTACAACTGAGGGACCTACCTTTCCATCCAAGCGATGCGCTTTGCCCTCCCTCTGGAAGTGGAGAGGCTGCTGTGGGGTAGGACCTGTCCCACGTGCAGAGGGAGCGGGCTGCGGCCCCACGCTGGGCATCCCCCCGGCCAGCAGCCCTGCAGAACAGGAGCTTGTTTTCCATCATGCCCTATAGAAGCATTATAGCAAATGTCTGTTTTACAGAGAAGTTTGAGGAATGGTAGTGAAATGGTTTCCGGACTGTTTATGTAAACCTTCCCGCAAATCTGCGAGACAGGAAGAGAGAAAGCACAAAGGTGCCTGCTTGATGATTTAACAAATGGCCTTGCCATTCTCAGCTGCCTGGGATCAACGTTTCCAGCTCCCACGTGTTGGCTGTAAAATGAACTTACTACTGCAGTCAGCATTTACAGACGTGCTTCAATATATTGCAATTGAAAGAACCTTTTAAAGAGTGATTTCCATAAACAATAAAGCTTACTTTCTATTTCCTTTTTATGGAATATTATTTTAGACAACTGCAAGTTAAAAATCATGTGTATATTCACAAAATTTTTTAATGGCATCCTTACTGTAACATTGCTTAAATCATCCACCACATAATTTTCTGGTTCTGCTTTAATATTTTTTGGGTGTTTACAGATTTTTATTTTGTGTTTGAAGATTTATTTGTGGAAAGAGACACTTCTGATATGGATACCGTAGTATCAATACTTCAATCAGTGCTGAGCAGATTTAAGCAAGCAAATTCCACTTAAGGTAAGGGAGGTGAAAATTTAAATTGTTTGGTCTGCGAATGGAGAAGATACTTCTCTGTTAAAATGTTTTAATTTCCCTAAAAAAACAACTTTTTTTTTTCCCCCTCAAATAAAAGAATACTGAACACTAAACAACTTTTTGTTGTTGTTATTACTATTCTTGTTTTATTAAAAGAAACATCTGTTTTAAGACAGAGTAGCAGTATCATGTCATTACTGCTTTCTTTTGCATCTCTCTCTTCTCGCCCAAACATATGTTATGGGTCAGAAGACTTTTTTGTCATTTATACTGATAATGTAACTAATTCACCCATGCATGCTGCACTAGTCTCATAACACATGCCAGTTTATCTCGCACATTACTCAACATGTTGTGGAAAAAAGAGCCTGAAGTATCACAAAGAAAAATTGAAGAACATACGACTGTGGCTGAGCCAAGAGAAGCGATGCTGGAGTTTATAGATGTAGTTAATACTACTGTGAGCAGTGCTATCACTGGCAATCTTATCAGTTTAAACAAAAAAAGTCACTTACTGAGTTCTTTGTGTAGGGTTGAGCAACTCACTAAAAATAAATCATGCGTTCCTTTCTACTGCCATGAAATAGAGGAGAAATATAAGCGTTGTAGTTAACAGCAAGGGTGACCTTAGAGATTCTGTTGCCCCAGAGCTGACAAGATTATAGGGATGGGAGAGTTTATAGCAGAGATTTTAGAAACAAATGCTTTCGGATTTCATTCTGCATTTGGGAAAAAAACCCAGAGAAAAACATTCAGTCCTTTGGGACATCTTTCGTGACTTGTGTATCTTCCCCCATCAAGATTCAGCTCTCATAAAATCTCATGCTGTGTTTTTACTGCATTGTTGCCAGCTCTTGCTATTTTACAGAAAAACTTCAAATGACAATACTGGAGTAAGGTTGCTACCTGAGCATCTAATTTTTCAGAAAGAAGTAGTAACGAAATAGACGTCCAGCCCATGGGTCAGAAGGCAGCACCACTGATGATGCTGACTCCAAAAGACAAATACAGTAATTAATTATTGCTTTTATTTAAATGATTATTGATCATCTTTGTGATTTTTGTTTTTATAGATTGTGAATGGGAGATAGAAAAGTGTAAAGCAGCCATCTTTTCTCTTTCATCAGAAAGACAACGCATAAAACCCAGACACAATACTTTAAAGGGGATGCTAGCAAAACTTCGTATATTTCTACTCTAAAAGTACCTTTCTACCACGTTTGAGTGTACAGTCCGTCTCTGGTATTCCACAGTTTGATCTTTTAAATTTTATTGAGCAGTTTCTATATATTTAAGTTTTTGTTTTCAGAAATGAATTAATGATATTATTTACATGTTGAATTAAAATTAAATTTATTTGGAAATTCAAAACCAAATTGGTATTCAGCATTAGCTTCTGCTAGCGTGCCTGCAAAAGGAAAATATCTGTTTTCTTGATACAGCTGAGGATTGTACCTAACATATCGTGTAAGTTTTAAGAAACTTTGAAAACTATGGCATGAAAGGGTATCATAACACATTCCTATTCAATGGTGGAAGCAAGATAAAGCAGTCCATGGAATATAACAATACAGGATATTTCTCTTAAAAGTCTTCAATTTGCATCCAGATTTTTGTCATCTTTCAAGCCTTCACTTACTGTTACTGTTTTCTGGAAAGTCCAGATTGGTTTAGCTGAATTGGCCTTCAGTAATTTGTTTACTGGAAAACAATTTGAAAGTATATGAGAGGCAATAAATAAAACTGAAATTTCATTCCCTTTTTCAGCTTTGCTGTGTGTGATATTTTTGGAAAAGATACACGTTTATGACTAAGGATAATGTCATCAATAATTTAGCTTTCAGCAAAATGCACTATGTTATAAATTTAATCACACATCAGATCAGACTATTCTAATTTTAAGACTGTATCATAAAAAAACCCTTTTTCCTGAAATACAATCCTGAGATACAAAGTGCCTTTGCATTTACCCTTAAAGAATTAAGTTATTTCAACAAGCCAATATGCAGCTAAAATACTAAAGTAACTTTTAATATGTTGGAAAGTATGTTGAAGTTTTGTACTTCTGGTTTCTTTTAATTGAGAAGTATTGAGATCCGCAATTTTGGGGGGCTATATCTCAAAATTTTCATGTATTTAAGATTGGCATAATGATATATCTTCCATGATGTTGAAAGTCTTGACAGATGGAGAAAAGTAATTGAAATTAAAATAACTGAAATATTTGAAATCAAAAGAATGACATAATTGAACAATTAGCAGGAAGTCGTTCTCATCTTCCATTACTTTGTGAAGAGTGCTGTCTCCTAAAGCTGACATTGTCATTTACAAATGACTATATAAAGTTCAAATTTTTTAATTATAGTATACACTTTACATTTGCAAATATTTTTAATGCAGTTTCATGTCTTTAAAATAATGAAACAGAAATGGATTATTGCCCTTTTGGCTCTGTAGTAACAAAGGACTTTCATCAATATTTTTATATTTCTATGGTTTCAAGCATCAGTGATGACAGGAAACAAATATACCCTTTTCAATCTACTTTTAATTGCTTCCTTAATTATAGAAAGAATGAATACACTGATGGAAATACAGAAAACTTTAATATGATGACTCATTTTAGCTACAAGTAAAACCTGGGAAACGCACTTCAATTTTCTGTTGTAGTTAATGAGATAGGACACTGCTGCAGAAGCCATCTTGCTGATCTCTGAATTACTTAGCAATTAAAACAGTCAACAAAACAATTAGACATTAAAAATAATTTAGTGATTTTGTTCTTAGATGCTGTGATAGAATTATCTTTATGATTGATTCAATTTTCATATTGCCCTTCATCTGACGAAGTGAATGGAATTTTTGAGTAATTTATTTTGCATAAACTTCAGTCAGCCTTATGGTAATTATCCATATGGAAATCTTTGTTCACTCATTTTAGAAAAAGTAAAAACACTTCCTTTGCAGTAGAGAACTTATCTTGTTTATAGACTGTTATCATGGGAGTTTTTGTCACTACCATGATTTCTATAGGATTGCAACTTAATCATGCTTGTATCATGACCACTGCTTGGCACTTGTATGCTGGGTATGTATTTCCCAGACCTGCTTCCTATGTAATCCATTACAAAACTGAAGAGAAATGTGAAATAAACCAGTCTTTTAATACCAGATAGCTGTGTATGAAAATAAATCCTGGTTGCAATCCTTTTAGGTAGACTAAAAGAATTCTGAAAAGACATTTCAGGATTATACTTTTCATTTCATTAGTAGTTTAAGGAACTTCTGTGAAAAGTTTATACTTCCAGATTCTTGTGTTTTACAGGCACTGTGTAAATGACAATTATTATCTGAGGTGTCAACCAAGCAGATGTCTCAGAGAAAATTCCTTCAGCAAAATTAGCTTAGACTTACTTCTTTAAAGTCTCTCTGTGGGCATGAATATTTGCTGTATCTCATTCAATTGTTCTGGCATCTTTATTACTACAGCTACTAAGTTTTAAAGCCTGACCCTATACACTACATTTGTTCACTTTTACAGTAAGATATACACCTGTTCATTTAGCAAGTCGTTGGTGTGAACATGAGCATTAATTATTTTTTTCAGAAATTGAATTCTTCTCTTTTCCTATCTGACCTTTCCTCACCTGTGTAACAAGTTAAGTAACCAACTTTTGTGTCAACACCATATTTTAATAAGTGAAGCTCAAAAAATGCAATGCATTTTCATGTTCTGGTAGTACATCATGAAAAGAAAACCCTTTCCACAAGAATTAGTTGTCTAGGTTAATACATGGAGAGAGAGAGATCCCTAGCAAGATTTATCCCACTTGTCCTCAGGATAGATTGAATTGTTCTGTGAAGGTTTCATTTTCCCATTAACCGCAGAGGGTGTTAGACAGCTACTTTAGACCACATTGGAGACGCAGGCTTAGATATGAGGAATATCAACCTCAGTTTTTTCAACTTAAAATCTAGGCTGTGAACATGGCACAACTATCAATTACATTAGTTACTGTAACACGGCTTCAAAAGCTTAACTGGTTGATTCAGCTTCATCCTTACATATATTGTAAGCTAATAAGTAAAGGATATTTCCTCTGTGACAGAATATGCTATTTTCCAAGAAAATAGTTTCTGTTATCAGTGATTATGGTATGTCCAAAACAATAGTGTGCCAGTCTTCCTGGCAAATGTTTGTTACTGCTGTAGCATAAATAAAATTTCATATTAATGCATGTTGTGTTTCTCACACAGTTTTATCTTGAAGCGGTTATTCGATCTGATCAGCTTCTACCATTGCTGTTTTTGTACTGTCAATGGTGCGTTAGTTGCATTCTGTTACAAAGGTTTTTGACATTGTAATCTTAAATATTTTACCATCTACTTTTTAGACTCTTTGTAACTGTGTAGAACACCTACCCTAGTATACAAACCTACAAAAGCCAGAGAGGAGATGTGAACTGTCAATAGAAAGATCAAGAACACGTCTGAGTTTGGAGCTGAAAGAGAAAACTTCTGAGACTTTATAAGCTATGGACCCTCTTTTGGGGAAAGACTGCTAAGTCAAAGAAGTTCGTTCTCATTTCTGCCTTCCTTCCAAAAAAACACCCCCAAAACCCCAAGCCAAACAAAATGTCTCCCCATCGCTGTTTCTGACATTCACCTAGATGACCAACAGGAGAGATCACTGACCTGGAACAGCAGATGGGACTCAGTCCGAAAAGAGTGTCTTAATTACCACCTTTTGCTTACCCTGCGTGGTTGTATGGATCTGTGCCTCTAAGTGGTTGTGTGGCTTGGGAAAGCAACCTCTCTCACTCTTTCTTTTTAAAGCTACTGTCTTTCCCCCAAAATAATTAAAGATTTACTGAGAAGGCCTGTGTGACTTCTTTCCTCCCACCCCAACGTGATGGTATTCAGCGCATATCTTGTTGCCTATGGGGGGCAGCATAATCTCTGGGTAAAGAAACTGAATTGCATACCTGCCCAAAGATCATACATACCATCGTCTACATGGTGATGATTCTGGAAGTATTAGTGTGGAAGACTGTGTGTCTTGGCAAGCACAGTGGTGAAGGCAATATTTATTGTCTTCCTGTTATTAAAGGAGAAAACGAAGAATAAATAGTGACAGGTGCTACGGAAATGCATTACATAAACTGTCCCTGTGCTCATTTCTGTAGTCAGAATTGCTGATGTTCTTTTAACTGACAACAACATGTCCCATATTATTTAGGAAGCACCAAAGGCAATACTCAACTTTTGGTCTTCTGTTTTGATGGATGTCTTCTCCTTCTAGCCAACATCTCTTGAATATAGATATTCAATCCGGTCAAATAATGCTAACCAGAGTAAGTTTCCCTTAGGAAAGAACTGATTTGCAGTACTCGGAATCATGCACTTTTGTTCCAGAAATTGTGTAGCTTGGGACAGATCCAATCTAAGTCTTCAAGAAAGGCTGCATGGCCACATGGACATTTCTGAACTGTGGGACCAAGACCCGCACCCTGCACTGTCTTTTTGGGGGGCTACAGGTCCTCCAGTGTCTCCTAGGAAATCAGTTACCCTCTGGGGTTTGATGTAGTTTAAAGGCAGCTCCTATCTTAAGTTGTCATTGACACAAGCTGTAGTGGTTTGTTTCTTGGTTGTGACTGGCTTACAGAGCAGCTCCGAAGGAGGAGAAGATGACAGAGCTCCCAGCAGTTTTCTACACTGAAAGTCAAATTTTTAATTTTCATCACTGAACTTCCATTTTTATTCAACATATTAAATATTTTTGATATTTTTTTCTATACATTTTTCTGGCTTTGAGGAAAACACACTAAAAAATTTAATGAATTCTCTTCTTGCCCAGAAATGTAAAACCAATAACGATACATCATACATTTAAAAAGCATTTCATTAAAGATAATATTAGAACATACTGTTAGCTATAGATCATTTAATTGTTATGTATTAAAAATAATATATTTCTAACACACTTTTCAAGCTTTCATACTCTTGAAATTTATTACGTCAATCATCAACTGCTATGACATCACAAGATGAATTCAAAGCAATGATTACTTTAGTATTTAAAATGCTGTGTACCAATTGAGTGTACCAATTATTCAGGCTGTTGAGTGGAAATAAAAATGTCAGTTTAGCTTTCTAGAATCTCGTAAAGTTTAAAGATTCATGAATTACACATGGGCCAGATAGAAAGCGAGAAACTACATTTTGACTAACAGACTTTTTCTGTGCAAAATACGCTGAAATCATATTTTTAATATATTCCAGTGATTAATCAAAGTGATTTAAAATATTTGATTATTTAAGGCCCTGTATTTGAATCTACTTTCAGTGTTTCCTGTATTTATTGTGATATGTAAGTAAATAGCAAGTGTCTAATGCTTTACAAATATTAATCTGTAAAACATAAAGATCCAGAACTTGCAGTTTTTGCTGTTTGAACAAAGCTGAGAAATGCAGGCACAAAGATCACATGTCTGAGCCCTGAAATTTTATTAATTTGTTTTGAAATTCTCTGTTCTCCCTGAATAGCTTAGGTACTCCCTGAATGCTGAGGTACTTCACAAGTAAGGTTATATTTCCTTTTCTGGTTCCAGACTACAGAAGAAGAAGAAAACAGCCTTGGGAGCAGACTCAGTCTGGTAGACCTCTGAAGAAAACTGTTGCTATAGGCTGATGAAGAACTAGAGGCACAAGTGGTATATTCTACCTGTTTTTAACAGTTTCTTTATAAAATATCCAAGACGACTGGTTCTTTGTTCTTTTATAACCTCCCTGTTACCAATGCCAGTTATAACTATAATTAAGCTTGTACTTACAGTGACAGGAATAAGGCATTCAGTATTTACCCGTGTTTTTAACTAATCAGAAAACGTTGAGTTCCAGTTTCAAATTCACTTACAGCTCATATACATCTTTAAAAATGAAGAATGTCCCTTTCCTTGCTCAGGTTTGAAAATCCTTTCTTCTTCATGCCTACCTTTCTAATGCTTTCTGTTGAAAGTCATAGATTAGCTGTATTATTTGGTACTGAGCATTTCACATAAAGCACTGTCAACCCAAGACAATGAATAAACAGGTAGGACCTTTATTTTGCAGCTTTGCAAAGTTTCTGGTGAGCTTTACTGAAGGAACACGACTCAAAGTGTGTGCAAGAATATCTCTCTTTCTCTGGATATAAGCAATAGGGTCTAAATCAATTACAAACAAAGCAAGCCGTGCATCAAACATATCAGATATGCAAACTTTAATCTATGAATTTTTGTTTTAGTTTCTCTTCAGATACATGGATAGTATGGTGACAGATCTGGTTGAGCCTATAAATCTTTAATGAGTGTAATGCATTTATGGACTGTTCATATTTGTATTTCAACAGTTCAGAATAGAAGTTCCGTTACAGAAGGATCACGCTGTCTTTGATTATGAAGGATCATTAACTGGCCTTTGAGATCTTCTCTGGTTACAGCAAGTTGTGTTTGGTCTCAGAATGAGTTTCTTATTTCTCTCCAAAAAACTTGACTGGTGAAATGCTGCAGAAGCAAGTCATTAGTTTTTAAATGCTTTGGTTTGAGAAATTCTGGGATGTAAGCAACTGGAGTCACATCTGTTCACTGATGATGCACAAAATACTGTGACCCACCTAGTCACACCTAGAACCTGAGGAAAATTGAAAACTGCAGTGGTCATCATGTATTGAATGTGAGCAGAGGCCAAGAAAAATTATTGCACTAGTCTGTGTGGGCTTCCAAGTATTATTAAATTAAGACTGACGTTCTGTTTAGACTTATAATCCAAGTAATAAAGAATACACCTAGTGTTTCCTGGGTAAATATTCAATTTGCAGATGAAAGGGTATTACTGTCCAGGAGATTTCTTTGATGAGCAAGGTGTCATCAATTCATATTATCAAGGCTATCGGTGATAATTTTCAAATACTCTTGATGGATTCCAAGTCCAACTCTATTTCTCCAAGTGTTTTCTGAATATTCTTTGGAGACAGAACACGAGGATATGAAAAGAAGAGACTTTTCTCAGCTCATTATCTTCTCTGGGTCAAGGCCAGAAATCAGTGTGGCTTTCCATAAGCTAAAATCCTATTATAAAGATTCCGCTATATGAAAGAATAAACTTCTACCGTTCACATCTCTCTGATGGTGATAATCATAATTAAAAATGCAATTCATTTATTCAGAATGATTATGCTTAATGACTTTCTTGAAATCACTTTCAAAGATCCTATGAAAAAATAAAATCTCAGTTAAATTCTGAAGTGCATTGGTTCTGTCTTACAATGATTCATTCCAACTGTGAACCACAGTCCCCACTGAGTATTACTCTTTAAAATTAGTTGTTAAGGACTGGCATCTGAGACAGAGACATATTATATTCAGTATGTGTTATTAGCTTTAGATGATGCTGTTAAGTGATGATGAAATAAAGACTTAACTGTGGTGCCAGCATAACTAGGAGGTATGGTAGGAAGACAGCTTTAGCTTATTCTTAAAACCTCAGCAAGTGCAGAACCACATGAATGTCAATGCACAGGTTAAAACCTGACCATATTAGGAGGAGTAGCTATGTTTTAACATGCCCATATCAAGGGTTGTACACAGCTTATTGTACGTATATTGATCAGAAAATTGATAAGAAATTTTATAATTAAATAGTAGAAGTATTGATACAAATATTTATGAGTAAAGGAACCCTGAGGAGAACTGCTTAAAAGTATCACTATACAAGGGCATTACGTAATTTATGTTTGCAATATAATATGACAAAAGAACCAGAAAAAAGGGCAAATTTCAATTTCTTGGGGCAGAACTGGATCCAAACTTTCAGAAGATAAGTGAGGGTTTTTTCCTCTGTAAACTCTCAGTGCAGTGTTGTACTGTAAATGCCAGGGAAGGAGATAGTAAGACTAAGTGATTCTGATCCAAAAGCCCATGTAGGCCAGGGGAAAGATCTTGCAGCTGACTTCATTGTACTTTTACTGCAGATGTTGCAGTCTGATCAGACTATGGTGGCCTGCTATAAATCATAGGAATCATACAAGTTTTTTAAAGTATACCCTCAGTGAACTCCTTAGATGGTTTCCATCACCATTGCATGACATGCTACTAGGAAATACTGAAAAAAGTAGAGAATTTAGAAGAAGATGTAAAACATGATGGTGAAGATGTCTTCTGAGGTTAGGTAATAGTTAATATTATAATTATTAACTAGCAAAAGAGTGAGGATGACCTATAAGTAAACTGCAAACATATGAAATTTTATGAAAAAGTTTAGAATGCATTATTTAATGAATAAATAAGAGCAGAACTGAGATATCTGTACTGAGAAAAGAAAGCAATTAAACTTAATTTCAGGAATACAAACGAAAACAAAACCTATGGCTAGTTTTGCAAATGAATAGGTAAGAAACACTAATTAAGTTGTTTAAAAATAAATTAGAAACAAATGCAGACATGCTGTTTGTCTCTGGAGATAGATGGAATAACAAGGGTCTGCCACCTTGAATTTGGCAACAAGTCCATGCAACAGGCAGAAATAGACCCCACAATTTATTATACTGTTCTGTGATTTAATGCTTTTTAAATTATTTCTTTGGCCTTTGCTGCACTTCTTCAATAATATGATGCCACTTTACACAATAAATCTTTTTTCATCTAAAATAAAAGAGGTGTCAGATAAGCTTCTAAGAGCAAGCAAGCTAGAAATATAATGACACTAAAGACTGAAAGATATGAAAACATGATAAGTCAATAGAACAGCACCATTCTGCATTCAAACAGAGCTTGAAAAAGTGAAACACAATGTGTACTATTCCTGTGCAAAATGTAATAAAAATCTGTAATTTTTAAATGTAGACTTAGGTTTTGGGGTCATCATTGATAGTGGGATATTTCATCCGTTTTAGCGTGAGTACATAAAAGGACCATCTTCTGATGAGGTGGAAACAATTTTACTGTGCTGTATTGTTAGCAAGTTTACTCAGTGCAATAATTATTTAACTATTTAAAGCATTATGATGCACAAAGTTACACTTGATACATCTTTTGCTTGAAGTAGACTTGAAGCATAATGTAGTATGGTGATGTATTTCTTATTTTGTGGTGATTACTGGTATATCAAGGTATAATGCTAAAGCAATGCATTTTATTTTTAAAAAGTTACAGGAAAAAACCCAAACCAAAATATTTCTATAGATAGCAACGTTGTGTAATAGTGCCTCCTTCTAGGCACAGGAAACTTTACACTTAGTACCAACACAGAAGTTGAATTTAACTCTTTATGTAAACATAAAGGAAAAGCACATTAACTTCTTTTCGGGTTGGATGGAAGCTGAGTTAGAAGTGACTTCAAGCCCCAGAGTACTTGTGGGTATGAGTAGAAGGACATCAATTCAGAGGATTCTTTCGAATATTTTGTTTGGATTTTAATCAAGGAATTTAATTCAGGTGTTTCCCACAGCAGCTGTGTGAATCTCACTAGTATTTATATTGACCTCTTAATTGTTATAAAAACATGTATTTTGGTACAATTATCATTAACCTGCAAGCAATAACCTTTTACATGTTTAAAGTGGTTGCAGTGCTTGTTATTACAGCCCACTTTCAATGCTGTTCATTTAGTATGCTGTGTTTTTAACACAAATGTAATCCACTCTGCATTTTCCATTTAAAATGCATAAGGCAAAGTGCATCATAACAGGATGTAACTACGTATTAATCAAATTAGCACAACACTTCAAAGGCCCTGGCTTTTTACTAGGCTACTGTTAGATCACAATTCATGATGGAAAGAAGCAGTGTAATGAAAGGCTTGGCAAGGGAGCTGGTTTTTTTTTTTTCCAGAAAGATATATTGGGGGTTAATTTTCATGACGGGAAAAAATGTGGAGGAAAAGTAACAGTAAGCATTAAGCTAAAGCATAATAAATGGAATTTAAAATACTGCTGTGGCTTTGCTATTGACAAACATAAATGTAGTAATTAGTTGATGACACAACAGAGCTCAAATGACCTATTGTTTAATTATTCAAACTTCATGACCAAAACAAAGAAGAGTCAGATTATTCAATATTCACATTGTGAAGAAGGAACAGCTGGGAAGATTCTTCCCCCATCATGCGTTTAACTTACCACATACACATAAGACCCTTCAGCTAATACTTTTCCACTACTGTTTCTCAACATTTTCTAGTACACAATTTTTCAGTTTATGATAATTTAAAATTATGTTTCAGAAAATGAAGTGACGTCTTGTGGCATATTGACTTCTACATGGAATAGCCACGATTTAGCAAACCCAATCTAAGATGCTTCCAGTGGAATACAGCAAAGCATCACAAATGCACGAGGGAGAAATGCCTGCGTTGCTCTCCTTGCAATGCCAGGGCTTGCTGTAAAATGTGAAAATGGTTTTCCTGCTTGGATGTATACTCTAACATCACTAGAGTTTCAGCTGAAATTAAGATGGCTTATGCTAAACTTTAGGACAACTGTTAAAATTTATTGATTTGTATTGGTTCCATTAACCCATTTTCATTTTCTTCATTTATATTTTTAGACTGCAGGATAATTTGGAAGTCGGTCTGAAAGTCAATGGTGAAATGCCCGTTGACTTTAGCTGCAGCAAGACTGAATTAATGTATTCATCCAAGTCTTCCCTAAAGTAGCAATAACTTCCTTGTCTTCCACGTTCTGCCATCCACTCTTTTGCTACTTATTTGCTTATTTATGCAAACTTCTATACATGCAAGCTATTAATGCTGTTTTCTAAATCAGTATGTAGCCATTGCACCCACTACTCTTTTCTGTTTATTTCCGGTACATGAAGGAAATAGTACTCAATCCTCTAGTTTATGTTTTGTGAAAGATATAAAGGATATTTACGGACATATCTCTGCTTTCTTTATTGAAGTGCATTAGTAAAACCAAAATCTGTATGAACATCTTTCTTGAGAAGCTGAAAACAACTTAAATTTATCCTATGGAAACCTGCTTTGACATACTTGATTTGACATGCATATAGGCTCTTGCTAGAGAAAATCGCTGAGGAAATGTTATCTTAAGTTATGATGGTAATGCTTCCAAAAGGAAGATTGAAGGTGACAGGCTAAATCTTTAGGAGCCTTTCAATTATGAAAGAATGCAGTCAGTGAAAATTCAGGAACTGTTCAGAGATTAAAAATATTTAGAATAGAATCTACTTTTAAAAGCACATACATCCTTTCATGAGATATCTGTATTATGGACGGAGCACATATATGAGAATTTTATATGAATAATAATATAAATCTGTATTTGTTGTCCTTATATAGGGCATCTGGGCATTAGAAAACACAGATTTCAAATGGTACTAGAACCATCTAGCGTTTAAAAAACAACTCAAGACATGGTTTGAGATAAACCTTATTATTTAAATATGTTTTCTGTCCTTTATTAAAAAAATGAGACTGAACTGGAAACTTAAAGCAACTAGATTAATATTCCTTAATGTTCGATGGTTTAGTCTGATATTTCTAACCATTGTAGCTTCAGGATTTTTTTTGGTTAATTTGTTTCTATTTCCTGTCTGGGAGAAGCTAGATTACTGCACACACACTGAGAGAACTGCACATGCACACACACACATACACAAACACATGAAAGAAAAAATCCTTTCCTTGTAAAAATCTCAACAATTTAAGTCAAATTGTAATATGGAATTATATTACACCTGAAGAAGTGGCATATAGTAACCATTGGACACACAGTTACTACAGTATTCACATTTAGTTCTGACCCTGCCTTGTGCTGGATCAGAAGTATTTTCTTCTGAAAATTTCTAGCTAACTTCCAGTTTAAGTTTTAACTTAAGCTTACAGGTTAACTTTTTTTGCATCATGTCCATCCCAATGGGTTCATAGAAACTGCCTACATAACTTTTAATGGTATCATGCTGCCATTGTGAATGACCAGGATGAAATATGGGGTCAAATTTTAACCTTAATCATGCAAAACTTTCACAGGAATAGCTGAATAAGAATTGGCAAATTAAACAAAGATAAATTTGAGATGGGAAGACCTATAATGTCATTTACCTATATCTTTTTATCATTCACCATGGTACAATCTTCCTACATTCCCTCAAGATGAGTTTTAAATGATTAAAAGCATTATATCACATCACTAAAGAGTCTTTTTCCTATCTGACAGACCTTGCGTGTTGAGAATATCTCCTTGTTTTAATAATATTTTTTTTCTCAATTTAATCCTTTTACTTCTAGGCTGAATTTTATCTTAATATATCTATTATCAAAACAGGGAGATGATTTTTTTTTTTTTCTGTTGCAAACTGTGCACATAATTCAAACTAAGCAATAATGACTTGCAGGGCATTTTGGAGATATGTGTTCAATATGGCAACCCCATGAGGAAGAAAAAGCAAGTCTGAATATCTGTCTTCTTCCTAAAAATTTAGGTAGTGAAAACTCAGTGAACTTTCAGAGAAATAAAATGTTTATGGGAAGGTAGATGCAGTACTCTGAAATTTCTCCTAGAGGGAAACCCAGTGATGATTTCTGTAATGGGGGCAGAGGAATCATGCTTCTGCACCTTTGTCAAGGAGAAGGGGACTATCCAGTCACTGCTTCGAGAAAGGAAAAAAATACCAGTGCACGACTATAGAATTAAAGCTTTGATGGAGAGCACTCGTTTCATACTTTGTCTAGGGGATCAGGTTGCCTGAACTGGGCTCTTTTGGAGCACTGAAGCTCACCCTATACCACCACAACAAGGGCAGAGAACGTGAAGTCACTGAACTGCCCTAGATATGAGGGAGCTCTAAATATGAGGGTACAGAAAGTTCTTGGAGATAACTCCTGTTCTGGTAGGGAAGGAATACTGATTTAAAGCTGTTTGTCTCTCATATGACCATTTAGGCAGCCTAGGTCAGAAGACTGTGAGTACACCACTTCAGGGAGATTTGCATTGGTTTAATGGAAGGTAGAAACATTTTTCAAAAAATTAATTTAAAAAGAGAGGGAGAATTGTACTGGTAATGAACAGAGTGCTTTTTAGAGAACAGACCATCTGGTGGTGAGGAGAATGGTATTGTATTTTACTTACATAGCTCTCCTTTGGAAACATGACCACAGGAACTCTTCCAAAAACAAGAAGCAGACAACATGGTGAGAGTTCAGGTATCTCTGTGAGAAAAGCTCTGATGTCTAGGAGGAGTTTTCTTTAGATACTTCAAAAAAAAAAATTCTTTCAAACTCTTGAAATACATGCATCTTGAATTAAGTGTTCTATTTTGTTAAGGATTTTATAGGCATTTTTAACAATATTTAAGGCTGAAGTACAATTTTGTTTTCTATATCTATTTTCAGTTCCCCTTAATTTCATTCCTCTCTGAAATAAAGTAATCTTGAGTGAAGTTCTTCAGCGTTTGTTTATGTATATTAAGAAACTACCCCATGTTTCGAAAAGGTTATTAGTTGTTGATTTCCTCATAGACTAAAAGCAAGCAACCTCATCCCATACCAGCAGTTTCAAGGCATAAATAGCCAGCTCCATAACTTGCATCTGGTCCCAGGTACAGATGTATTTGGTTTACATATTATGTTCCCTGTTCTGTTTAAAGACAGCTCAAAAAATTAGATTATTTCATGAATAAGGGTAGAACTTTCAGAACTTTTTAAAATCATTACTTGATACAGGATATACATGCCGGAAATTGCACTGTTTATTTTTACACTACAAACCACTCAAGTCCAAGTATTAGAGATAAGAATAAATAAATGAATTTAAAATAAAACCCCATGTGTCACCAAAAAGTTTTTATTACCCTAGGCTTGGAATTACCCCAGACTCCAGACAGCTATATTTCAAATATTCACACAGCTTGTCATACAGAAACAACGTTCTTGTTCAATCCTTCTTCAGTCTTTGAAGGTTTGTAGATCTCCATAAAATCAAGCCAAATCTAATGTTTATATTTCTAAATAAATGAAAGGGATTACAGTCAAATTACTTTTTTTAATATTTACTATTTTAAAGAATGTTTTCTCAAGGTATAAGCTTTCAAGATTCAGTTCCATACACTAATGTGCATTTCTGGCTCAATATTTCTGCAGTTCAATCATAAAGTTATGCTAAACTTTTAAGATATTTAATCTAAAGCTGTAACTTTACCATATTCTGTTGTTAAAACAATTATTACTTCTTTAGAAAACTATCCAGAATGTGATTTTCAATATGTGCTTGCATAAAAGTGCTAACATCTCCTCACCCCAAAAATGTCAAAATGCTCCTTGTTTTATTAAATGTAAAGCTTTTCCTGAGGGAATCATCTGTCCTTTTGACATGTCCTTCTGTTTCTGTGTACGGTGTGAAAGTACTACAAAGATCCATTAAAACAGAGTATACAGTCTTTTTCATCTCTGAATGCAGAGATAAAAAAACTCCTATTATACCCAGTTTGACACTTTGAGGTTCACCAGGTAGCAAATGCTGTTCTCATCTGTTTTGTCATAGATGAAAAGCAAATTCTGATTTACTTGGGCTGAATTTGAACTTTTAGTTATAAAATAAGAGGAAGATAAAATGCAGTCATGTACTGAGCTTTTATTCGACAAAGCCAAAAAGGCTTTGCTAAAGAACTACTTCCCAAATACCTTTCGTTAAAACAAAACAGCTTTAGTGATACTGAAGTTTTTCCTTTTCAAACTTTAGTATCACTTTTTTGCATCACAATTTACTATTTAAAAAATGTTATCAACCAAAATGTCAAATTATGTCAAATGATGCTAGGGCATCCAATCATTGCAAAGTTTTGCTTTTAGCCCTATCTGTATCTAATGTTTACCTTTTGGTATCTCTCTGTTGGCTTTTTGTCTTCCAACCAACACATGCTGCCATCCACACATAGTAGCCAGTTGGTGGCCCTGAAGACTTATTAAATCGGGTTGCTGTTCTCTTTGTCATCCTGCTCTGGGCTGTCAAGTACCTGAGACCCATCTAAACAATTTGCTACTCGTGGCAGGGAATGAGCACTGAAAAAAATTCTTTTTACTCTTTTCCTCTTTTTCCACAGTGTATAATGAGGTGTTAGCTACCTTTTACTTGCATTTAGTCCTGGTAGAGCACGGCAGTATTGGTAATATAACTAGAAGCCTTGTGAGATTTCAAACCCCATTCCCAGAGCAGAAGGCTTAGATAACGTCTGGTGTCCATCCAAAATGAAATGAATCTCCTAAACTTTTGGATAGTTTTGTTCATTGTGGGTATAAATGTACTGTAGTCAACCAGTTAATATCCTACTTAAACAAAGTTTACTTAATAGAAAAAGGCTTTAATTATATACAGCTGTATACCATTAATATTCTTGGACAGAGCTTTCTTCATACAGGAAGATATAAAGTAAATGAACACGACATGACCTAAGACGATACATAACTGTTTCCTTAGTTCCAAAAATGCATTTATTGATTTTGTTTTCACCATGGTCAGAATAATACAAACATTTGTCAGCTGCATCCTTTAGCACTCAGCCCAGGCAGAACTATTAAAAGTAACCCTTATAGATTCCACCACAAATAAAATGTTGTTGCAGCATATACCATTACATCCCTTCTTCATATATAGAAATAAATATAATATATATAATCTTCACAGAGTGGCATTAGCAGTGTCAGGATACTTCAGTTGCTATTGGTAACAACAAGGATGATAATACTTTAGGGATGAATTATGTATTAATTGTTTTTTTGAAAAAATGGAGATGAACTTTATTTACGGCTGGGTTTCTCTAAAAGGGTTACAAGGGTTGCTCTTTTATTGTACATGCCAGGTTTTCAAATCAATATTTATACATTTTCCCCAATGCTAACGCAACCCTATCCATTTGTTAAAATAAACAATAAAACCTGACCTATTTACAGTACTATATGTATGTTATACCAGCTATTCTATAAACATCACTGTAGAGAATTAACGCTATGGATTCAGCAGCATAATTTATCAAATATGCTGTCTGAAAATTAAAGGCCTTATTCTATAGTCCTTTCATGGATGTAACACTTGGAAGTGATGTGAAGGTCTGGATGAGAGTGGGTTACTGGACCGTACAGCATAGTCGTGGTCCACAGAAATTTGGCAGCTTATTGGAAACTTGAAAATCCAGAGTTTCAAGGATCAGGCCAGATTCTCTGCTAATGTCCAGCAGAAGTAGCTCTTCTGAATCCAAATTTATACCTTCTGAAGAAGTAATTAATGCCTGTGAGAATATATCTCCATTCTAAATTGCTAGATTTCTTAATACTCTCCCCATCACTCCTCAACTTTGACCCTACAGAATCACTGTCTACTGAAAGGAGAGGGTTTTTTCGCCTACATGGCTCATTCGTCTTTAAATCTTTTCTTCGATCTTCTTTTCTTTTTAAAACCAAGACTGCTGACAACTACACTGAGTGTTAGCTGAGTGAGCAGCCTTAATTTATCTTATTAGAATCTGAGCCCCGACCACCAACCTCATTTCACCTCAGACCTTTTCCCCACATTTATTAAAAATGACTTATGTCTCTCTCAGACAATTTACATAGAAAAGATAATGTCAAGTGTTTAAGTCCAACAGATCCTATATTCAATACACCCATATCACAATTTTCACTATCTCATAATATTAAAAATTAATTTTAGATACATAATGACAAAAATGGTTATAAATAAGAACAAACTGTAAAAAGCTGTATTGGGAAATTCCATTTTGCACAATGTAAGAATATGCAAGTGTATAACAGTGAGATTAACTGACTCTTCTGTCATGTCTTGGTGCAAAATAAGAGCAATCGCACTGACTACAACTAAATCTAGAGCAGATTTTGATATATATATTTGAAATTATAGACTCAAAGCTTGAAAATTAATTTCCAGTACCAGATATAACTTTGGAAATTGCTACATATCTGTCTAATAGGCCATGTATTTCGTATCACCTTATCCTTAAAAGAACTTTAAATACATATTTTTTAAAAACATCAGCTGTTGATGATTGCAGCAGTAAAACATATACATTCATATACTTCTCTGTTGGAGTTAATGTCAGTCTTACGTCAACAGGGAGTGTTGACCTATATTCTGCAGGGATTTTCTCTAAGGAACATAATACTGACAAATTCTATAAGTGGAGGTCTAAGGTCAAAAGACATCTTTATGATAACCAAGACTGAGCTTCATTCCACATAACTTCAGTTGCTACAAGTTGGTCTAAGTCACAAACAAGAGCGCAAACAAATGTTTTCTACTGGTTATATTAGTTTGAGATAACTGAAACTAGGTGATGAATCCAGCCCTGACCGTCACCTCTTGAATATCGAAAGATCTAGAGCTTTACACACTTAGTATTCCAACATAGGGAATCGCTCTTTTACTGAAGGAACACTAACCAGTAACATAGGGTTGAACTAAAAAGGACTTGTCAAACATACAATATTTCCATTTTAATACCCCCAGCCTGTAAGTTTAAGGATCAGGTTTAGCTGTTAGGTGGACATGCAGAATTCCCTGCAAGTACAAAAGAAGCTGGCTGCTCCATCTGAGGAGCGGTGCAAGCAGCCCCAGTCTTGCAACACCACCATTGTTTATGGACTGAACTAGTAGTAGACCTGCATGGGCAGATGTAAGATAGGACTCATACCGAAGGAGCAGATGTTTAAAGATGTTGAACATCTCAGTTCCTTTGATAAATGATAACACTGATAAAGATTTAATGAAGACCAAATGGTTTTGATATGTAGGTAGGCACAGTTTCCATTACAAGTGAATAAAAAATTATTTGCTTTTTCTTCTTGAATATCAAATATGAGCCTTAAGAAAAGATCACTATCTTCAGACATAACTATTTTTATTGCTAGTATTTAGGAAATACGAGTTGGATAAACAACAAAAAGAAGTTTTAAGAGTCCCTTTAATTCTCGTTGCTCTCACTGTATTTACATTTTTTTAAAAAATATAGCATTCAACCTTCTGGCTGAAGTTAAATTTAAAGATGCATTTAAGACTAGTTTTTAGGAAAGTAAAGTGCTTAACTGATTTGAACTGATTGCTGATAAAAATCCCTTCAATATCACTTAGTATGCACTCTAAACACTTGACGGGTAGGAGAAGATACAAGTGCTCCCTCACTACACCAAGAAGAGGCTGGATGCGCTCTGATGTTGCTGTCCCACATGCTAGAGTTGACAAGATCCCTGTATTATCCGTTCTGTAAGTGGAGCACTCACACTTATCATCGCAGGAGCTGTCACTGTTACTTTTTCCCATATCATATTTAAGGAGGCTGCTTAAGATATCCTCTTCTTCCCCCAGTTTAAATGTGGAATTAAACATGGTTATTTGTATTCATGACTGACATAGATGAAATAGAGAAAGATAAAATTATTTGTAATGTTTGCTACTGGAACCTCTGCGATTTACTGTGCAGTAACAATATCACCATGTTTTGTATATTTATATACAAAACATATATATATATATAGATGCCATTAGCCAAATTTGGAACAGCCGATTTCTTTCTGTAATCAAAAAAAATAAAAATGCAAAAAAACCAATGTACACGAAAACGGGAAGAAAGGAATCACAAGAATATCCAGCAACCTTTATAGTTTTGCTGATGTGGCTTCTTTAGCTATAGAAAATTGAGTTATACATAGCTAGTTAAGAAATATTTAACAACATCAGTCTCCGAAATGTTTCTGACAAACAACTGAATAAGGGTAAATGAAAGGGTAGGGCTGTCTGTATTATTCAGGACTTCCTATTATGGTTACAGTCCTTGCTGGTCTATTCCAGCCATTTGAATTAACATAGAAATACAGATGTGCCTAGGCAAATGAAATTAAGTACAAAACAATCTCAGAAATTAAATACTCTGTCTCTCACAGTTCCTCTGAAGGGCATTATAAAACACACTTGTCTGAAATGTTATGTAGTCATCTGAAATACTTTTGTATCAATGGAATTGCTCAAAAATTGGAAAGCTGGCAAATCATTCTGTGTAAGTTTAGAGAGTTCATTGTTTTTGTTTTATCAGGTAATTTTTGTGAAAATTTTGACTGTATGAATAGTTTGGGCTTGATCATTATCCAGTATTCCAACCTTTTTTTGTGGTTTTTTTCCCCTCACTTTCTGTTTTTCTTGTCTTTCTCTTTTTCCCTGCTATTTCTGTGATTTATTTATTTATTTAATATGTTTTGTCACCGAGAAAATGGAATTCTCTGTTTCTAGAAAAGCTAGAAGCATCAAAATAATGTCAAACTGAAAGTAAAAAAGACCATCAAATTTCTCTAAAAAATTGAAATTCTCAGAAATTTTAGATTTGGGGCTAAAAACCTATTTTTTTTAATATCTACTACTTTTTCTTTTCAGTTTTTGGACACGTTCTTTTAGTCACTATTCTATTTTTTTTCATGGGAATTCTGACGTCATATCAGAATGAATAGCTAAAAGCAATGAGAAAAATAATTCCCTGGTCAATTACTCTGTGAGAATTGTATCGCATTGCTTATACACACGAATGTAAAGTTGATAACTGGTAACAGGAAATAATTTACTGTAGAGTAACTTAAAATCAACATTGACCTTCTTTTAGATCTCAAAACAGGCAGTTCTAAAAATTTATTCAGTTTCCGTCTACAGATGTGATGGGCCATGCAATCTGCCCTGTGTGCAGATGAGAAAGCACATGAAGTCGAGCACAGGTGCGTTTTACACTGGGGAGAACTAGCAGGAAACCAGCACATGGCTCCACATGCTGCCCCTTTGCAAGACTCAGTCTGCTCGCGCTGTGCCACCTCTGCCTCGGGTACCGAAACGCCGGCGGGCATGTGGCCACAGCTGTGCCCGTGGCAAGCTCCCCCACTGCCGTTCAAGGGATTTGAAGTTAATGTTGGCTTGGCACTAGCTGTACAGCTATCTAAAATCCCACAGCTTTGGGAAGGGAATGCATCATCTAGGAAGGACGGCTGTGACTATTCCCCACTTGCCTCTCCATCCCCTCCTGCAGCGGATTGCTAACCCTCGCAGTGGTACGGAGGAGCAGGTGGCAGCTATCTAATGCCTTGCTACGAAGCCACATGGACGCATTTCTTCTGCATGCACACACCCCAGGGTCTTCTGCCTTTAACACAGGCCCATCTGCTGCTCTCCACTGCACATGCTGGAGAGGATACTAGAGCTTAAAGAAATGGGCAGTAAAACCATGACACGCATTATACCTGGGACCAAAATGTCGGCTGACATAAACCGTTTGAAGCTGAGGGGACTGTGTTCTTTCTCAACATTTTTAGGGTCTGTCCCAGGTTATGAACATGGGTTTAAACTATGTTAGAAAGAGAAGTATTTTTAAAAATTATTTTAAAATTAAAATTTAAATTTAATTTGAAATTTAAATTATTTATGATATTTTGATTATTTGCTTGGAGATGCATTGTATGTGAAAGCTATGCTGTACTACTGAGCTCATTACACCCTCTCTGAGGCTTCAGTTTCTTGATCAAATTCAAGTATAAACTCTGTATTTCTCTCCTTCTGTACATGACTAAACCAAAATAGAGTAATGAAATGAAGGAGAAATCTGACAGGTATGCTTCAAATGTGGAAGTAGAAATAGAAAAAGACTGTGCTTCAGCTAATATGTTACAGTGCTACTTTGCTTAAGATCAGTTTAGGCTTAAATAATTCAAGACGGAAAACAAAGACGAGTCTTTATGTTAGCTCCCCTAATCTTCCAGGTCATGATCCTGCACTTGTGAAGATGAACACTGATTTTAGCTGGCCATGGGTTTGGCCTCCAGAAAACAACCTCATTGTAAAGACTTCATCTACTTAACCATCTCCATGATGTCCAAAGAATGGATCTATGGGAAGAACCACATGATCTTTGCCACCTCTGAAAAGGCAGAAGGCAACATGTGTGTGTGTGCATGAATGTGAAAAGTACCAAATCCAATACAATTTCAACAAATAGAAATGAGATTCATCTACTTTCTTGACTTTTTAAAAGAACACTAATCTGAGCTGATGACACTCCTTTAGAAGTTCTTAAGGTTACAAAACCACCCTAGGTATCATCAGTCACCTAGAAGAAAATGTGAAACAAAGATTACCATATATTAACTATTAAGTATCCCATAATTGGAAACTTCTCGAGCTGATCCGTTGGTATTTGTATTTTTCATTAATATTTTTCCATTTTTTTCACCTAGACATTTATTGCAATTGAGTTTATCTTTGTCATTTTCTTTCTTTCTTTTTTTCTTTCTTTCTTTCTTTCTTTCTTTCTTTCTTTCTTTCTTTCTTTCTTTCTTTCTTTCTTTCTTTCTGTCTGTCTGTCTGTCTGTCTGTCTTTCTGTCTTCCTGTCTTTCTTTCTTCCTGTCTTTCTTCTTTTTCCATTGGAGGAATAATTGCAGTTCTTTTCAAATCTCCTAGGAAATTTTTCAGCTATGTAAAGTTATAACAAGATGTGACATCCAGTCCTAGTTAATCAGTGTTCAACACAGACCCACTACTGCAGTGCAGGGGGTGGCACTTTCAATTTGCCCATGACACTGACCAGGTTTTTAAGGAACAGTGAGTGAAGGGAAAAAATAGCATAAAAATGTTTAAATTTTTATAGAAAAGGTATAACTTTGTAAGAAACTGCTATCATAAATTCCAAAAAAGTATATCTTAATGATACACTTAGAGTAAATCATTTGCCTTGAGAGACAGGAGGTCTCTGGTGACCTGTATGGCAGCCACAAGAGACTACCAGACTAGCTACTTTCAGCTAAATGTACTCTCATATTAATATTTTAAAATGCCATAATGCCTCTCTGAAAACCTCAGAGGACAGATACATCAATTTGCGAGGTCTTCACTCCAGGAAATAGAAACAGGGATAATCTGCCATTAAAAGAAATAGTTCATTATGTCTGCTTCTTGGGAGCACATAAACTATGTCCCTCACATACTTATGTTGCAAATCCTCACTTTAATGTGAAGGGAAACACCATGCCCCAGAGCTTTATTGTCCCACTGTTTATTAGTACAAAAAGGTTTGTTGTGGTACGAAATCTTAAGCTTGTTACTGTAATCAATCAGCTTCAAAGAGTCTCTTCCCTGAGCCAGAATCATTACAAATAAATCAATTAAACATAAAGTTTCTATTTTCAGGACAATCACAATACAGAAAACCAGCAGTGCATCATAGTTAGAGAAAGGGATTTTACTAGGTCAGGGCTTCTAATACAAGACCTCTTTTCCTTTTTTTTTTTTTAATTGCAAAGGGTGAGAGATTTCTTTTTTATTCCAGTTAAATCCAGAGTATTCTTCTTTTAAATGCCTACTTCTACATGAGAAATTTATATATTCATGAGAAAAACAAAGATTACTACTTAATGCTTCTCTAGCTGCAGGCAGGAATAAGAGATTAACTTACATTGTTCTGGCCATTAAGGATACAAAATCAGAGAGGAATTCTGCAAAAGGAAATGCATGTGTAAAACCAACTTTTATTTTATTGGTTTATTTCCTGGGGGAGGTACTTGGACTAGGTATTATATTTTATACATATAAGGACATATATGCAATTTTTTTCCTTGAGAATTTCTGCCTTATTGTTGTTCAAATATGTTCCTGAATTTCCGATAGTATTAAACAAATATCAACAATGACAATAGAATAAACTCTTCTAATTCCATTCTAATCCATTTTATTCTATTTACCTATTTAATAATACTGACACCTTTCTTCAATGGGTAAACTGGCTGCTTACTATAATGCTTTCATTTGCTGGATTTTAATTCATTTCCTGGCAAAGGTATGGATGTGTGGCTCTTTAAAAACACATACACACTGTTTATATTTATTTTTGTGGAGGACACATCAAAGGAGCCTTTTTGTCTTGGTATGGGAGGTGATATTCTGATGCTGAGGTCTGTGATGATCTTAAGTTTCAAATTTATATGATCATATACTGAGTGCTTATTGCAAGAAACGTCGGACATATATTCTACATGTCAGTGTTCTGGGGGAAAAAAGATAGTTTTAAGTGAAATAGAGCTGCGGCCTTTAAGCCTGTACTTCTGCTGTACAGGTTAGAAGTGACATTGTAAAGCAGCCAGAGAAATACAACAGAGAAAGGACGGTCTTTGATGGAAACATCCCCTGGATAACTACATCCAGTTGCTATTGCTGGCACATAGCTGTACTGTGGGTGAAGCAGGTGTATGGTTTTATATGGCTACTGGGCATAGTCTTGTTTTTCTGTGTACACAACCTGAAATTTTCTAGGTGGAACCTCAGGTCCACCTAGAACCTTATAACAGTGATGAGGGATTACAATAGAACTGAAAGTGGAGCAGTGTTCCAAGAACCAGGATGAAGGCTTAATGAATCTGGTGTCGATCCATTTTTATTTGATTTCTCTTGCAGATTAAACTCAATTATGTCAATTTTGAAATACTACATGAAAAAATCCAAACCAATTTTTTTGTTTTGGATCAGCTGAAACAAAATTGGTATGTTTATTTACTGAACCAATGCCAAACATTTTGTTACAACAAACCAGCCAGCTGTATTTTTTGATTGAGCACATACTATTGAGAAAATTTTAACCTGAGCTTACAGGCTGAGTTCCTTGAAAAGCTACACTTTTCATTGCAAAACACAGTTTTCTCTTGAATAATGGTGCATCATCAGTTCACATCACTGCTGATGCATCATAGGAGACAACTTTTGACTCAATGGCAACAGGGACAAGAGGATTCAACTGCAGCATTCATTCATTGCACTTAACAGGGGTCCTTAGTTTTGAACAATAATCACCCTTACCTTCCAAAGGTCATTTTTAAGTTTACATAAATCTGAACCATTTTCTAACAGTGTTCATGCGTTTCATTGGCAATTGGTGCAGATCAGGATGTGTAGGTTATTCAGTCAAGATGCTAATTTAATTGCTAGTGTTATGTGGAATGAATCAGGATTAAAGAAACAGATCCTCAAGTTCTTAATTTTTTACTTTGTTGCAGGTCAAGGTAATCTCCAGCTGAATTACATTATGCCTGTAACAAAATAAAAAATCAGGTTAGCAATATCATCTGGATGATCAGGCATAGATGGTAACATGCATTCAAACTCAGTGCTGTTCTTACTTTTTATCCTACACACACATGTTTCAGAGAGACAGAGAAGGGCTGGTCCACTCTGAGTAAATTCTGAGACCATATATTCTTGTGGGGAAGCAGAAAAAATGTTTAGTTTTGTAATGTAATCTTGAAAATGTATGCTATTGCCTATATGGAGAAAAAAAGCCCTGTACAGAAAGACAAAAACAAATTGTACTTCTTTACCTCTGATGGAGTATTATCAGTGAAACTCACTATATTTTTAATGATGGAGCTCATCCTTGCAGAATTCAGTGTGGAGAACCATAGCAGTGCAAGCTACTCGTCTTAGTCAGCTGAAAAGAAGAATTTCTTAGAACCAGCAAATGATGTCTGAATGGATGAATTTGTACTTCTGGTGGAATCGCTCCATGGAGGATCCTGTTCATGCCCTGAAATCTTACATGTTGGAACAAGATCTCCAGAGTGTGTGGGGAATGTCCATCCTTGGAGCTACCAAGACCAGACCAGACAAAGCTCTAACCAACCTGGTCTGCATTCAGTATTGACCCTTCTTTAGGCAGGACAGGAGACCAGATGTCCTCCCAAGATCCCCTCCAGCCAGAAAGTTTTGGTGATCTTACAGTTCTAGGACCTGCCCCCAAAAAAACCCCACAGAGACATCCAGGGGTGTTCCAGGAACATGTGGAGTACTTGCCTGAATTCCTTTTCTTCAGAGTGCTGTTCTTCTTGGCAAGGCAGCACAGTCTGCTGTGAAAAAAAAGATTTCTATGAATTAGCACAATCAATCAATCAATCAATCAATTAATCAGTTCTGCAATGATGAAGAGTAGAAACAAAGAAAGATGAAGCAATATTCGTGCAAAATATATGCACCATGTAAAGAGCAAAAAATATTTTACCTTCTTACAGCTACCACCATTTATCTGTTTACTTAGTCATATATCCATGATTGCAATGCTTGTAAAATGGCAGTGCTGTAAATAGCTGGTCCCAGAGGGCTTTCTAGGCTAGTGATGGCAAAGAATTAATTTCCACTGAGATATGAAATTAAGGTTTTGTTCCGAGGCAAAAGGAGAATAAAAGAACATATTGGTAAATCTGTATGAAATGAGCCAATATCAGCAAAACTATCTTCCCTTTTTAAAAAGAAAACCAGCTAAAACCCTTTAGTAATATCCACCAGTTCCTTGATACATAATACACTGTGCATATGGTGAAATGTCAAAATGCTCTTCCAGATCCACAAAAGAAACAAAGATACAGAAAACCCACTTAATATAACACTAATACCTCCAGAGGGGTGGCACTAATTCTGTCACTCTATTCAAAGAGTATGAAGCATTCAGCTACATTTTCTTTTTAGCTACCAGATGGTCCTTCTAAGAGAGGAAAAAATATCCTCTATGAATTGATAGTGTACTCGCTCTATTTGCGTACCTCTCTGTGATAAGGTTGCATCAGAAGCTCTAGTTGTTATAAAACACCTGCTCTGATAATAAACAAAACAATTTAGGGACAGAAAAAAAGTAGTCTTGTGATCATGTTAGAAGGCTTGTTGAACATGCTTTATGTGAATGCTTGAAAGGCTTCCACCGATGTATCACCTTTGGAATGTTGAATCTTCTGACCCCACCACTACAAAAAATCATGTCTTTGCAACTGAGTGATAATAGAACATTTTATTAATATATAAAAGATACCATTTACCTTTCAGGACCAGGTGTTTTATTTATTAATAGGGAACATTTCATTTGCACCCATAGACTGTACTTAGTTGCCTTTTTGCTTAAGAGAAGAGTAGAATATTTACAAGCTGGGAACTCCTGTTCATGTGTCTGTGAACTAATATCCATATTTCCAAAATAAATGCTTATTTCTTAAAGGTGATTTTGACCTTGTTGATGCAGAATTGCTGATCTTCTCAGAACACTCTGAGAACTGCCCACTAGATGAATTTCGACAAACTTGAAGCGGAAATTACTGCTTGCACTAATTGCCATGGTAAAACCTCTGTGTTTTGAGGTTTTCAGATCCAGATGATATGGCTTTCTGCTGGGTATGCTTCTATCAAACACAATTTAACTCTGGATCATTGAATAGTACAACATTAGATTAAATAACCTTTCTGCTCCTTCAAGTCTTGACTGTGAAGATAGTATCTCTCTAACTTTGCTGCATACATTTTACCACTTTCAATGATACAAATTTTAAGTGCACTACAGTCAAGGGAAAACCCTCCATTGATTTCTGAAGGTTTTAAATCAATCTTGATCAGATTATTAGTAAAACCACATGCTTTGCTTAGAAATACCAGGGAAAAGATTTCACAGGGACTGTTACTATGACACTCTTCCTGTGACTCTTGTAGTTCAGTCATGTATCCCAATATCCTACTGCATGCCAGAGGGCCTTTAATTTTATCAGCAGTCATTTAATGACATTTCTGCCTTTTGTCTATTAACTTTGGTACTGTTTTGCCTGCCTTTGGTCCATGCACCTCAAAAAAACCCTCACCATCTTAGAGTCAATAATACGCAGAGGAGCTGGGGCACTTGTCACGGTCTCTCGGGTGTCCCAGCACCTGCGTCTGCTGCACTTAAGTCAAGGTATCCTTGCTGGTAACTGTTACTCAGTTACCTTGAATTCCAGTTAACTTAACACAAGCTCAACACATAAAAATATTAATTTGTCATACTCAGAGTAACAAGATCATATCTTTTTTAGGAAAGACATAAGTGAAGGTAAAGGGAATTGTGCATAACTTAGACAAAGGCTGGATCAGAAGGTCCCTTTTCTGTCAGCATGGCAACAACCTTTGCATGGCGCTCCTGTCCTAGCAAAGGGTCTTAGAAGAGCATCTTAGGCAAAGACGCGTATAACCAAACTGTTTTTTCAGGTTTTCCAGGATTATCTAAGACCTGTTTAATTTTTCTTTCTGAATCTCCCTCTAAATGCACTCTTTTATTAGAAGACTGGCTTTTAATTACCTTCAGGTTATTTCCTTTCCATATTTATGTAGACGTCTCTCTTCCTAGTGCCCCACTCATTGCACTTAACTAGTTAGTAAACAACTTTCTGTTTAAACAAAGTGTAAAACTCGACCCAATATGTGCTGTCAATTTGACATTCTTCAGTCTATCATGTGGCTGTCACTGTACATGTATACCTGTTACAATTATCTGTACATTGAAATGATGCATAATTCAAACTGCTAAACATACTAATTTAATATGGTTTATTATTTGCTACTGACTGAGAACATATCTGTTGGCAGACACACTTTGGAGTGACAACTGAATTGGCATGGTTAATCCCCAAACTATTTTCAAATAACTGACTTTATTCTACTACAATGTAAAGATACATTAAGGAGAAATATAGCTGGACCATGTTCCCATGTTCTTCTAAACACAGTAATCAACTTAAGCTTTTTACTAATATGTTACTAATGCCTTAATACAGGCAGACTCTTCAGTTGCAGGCACCAAAATACAGCAATTTGTTATCTGAGAAGCTAATTAGAAAGTTCGATTTTTCTAGACATTATCTGGAGTAAATAGATGCACAACAGGAAAGATCACTAAGGGCCATGTTGCTGTGAAACTATATCCTTATGGAATAAAGGGTACTTAGTGTCTCTAAAAGTATCAACATCTGGTGCACAACAGGAAGTGGAAAAGGTGGATCATTTGGCACTGTATTGTGAACTGCCCTGGCAGCCTTTGGAAAAATAATAGAGATGTTTCTAAAATGACTTGTGGCAAGGGGCCAAATGCTGACATTATTCACACAGCCGGACTTACCACTTAACCCAATGAAGTTCTGTATGAATTTCAGTACAGGGCATGAATATCTCTGTTTATTGTATATACATTTTTATAATCTGGTTGACCTTGTATTTTCTAAGCTTTGAATAAAATCTGTTTGATTCTCTGAAAAGCTAAGCTTGCTACAGACATATTAAGAAGTTTGGTAGTATTCAATGCTGTCTTCATTTTGCTGCATATAATGGTCTTATTCTTCACCATTCATAAATTATGTAGGTCAGTACATACTCATGCCAGGAAAACCTTTCTAGCACCCCACACAATCATGTATTTTGTATATGTATTGACATGCATTATTGTGATCCTCAGAAATATTTTTGGGAAATATTAGAATGTTAGAATGACTATTTTTGTTTGTCTCCATTTGCAATGTCAAGTGAATTAGTTGTCACGAACCCAACTGTGCAGAGATTGAGAAAGAGAAAAATAAAAAATGGAGAAAGGTTTAAAAGTAGATGCTTAGCCAAAAATAGTTTCCTTATACATAAAACATACTGCTGTGTTATGGTTTGATTTTACAGGCCTACAAGTTTATATAGTTGAAGCCAAGAATATTGTTCATTGTAGAGATAGAAATGTAAAGGTTGCCAGAAATTTTCCTGTACAATGCTAATTAAATAAAGACGATTCATTGACGCCCTGCGTTAATTTTTCCAAATTTCAAGTATGGTCCTCAAACAATGTTACTGGTAGTCCAGTTCAGTCTAAGAATCCAGCATTTCTGGGATCTGGGATGTTAAAACACTGCTGCCACTAAGACTGAGACACAGCTGTGGGTCAGTTGCTCTCAGGGCTAGGAAAACTTGAAAACTTTTTTGATCATAATTGCTATTTGCTCGTGTTTCCAAATTTCAAATTTTGTGGAATTTTGATGACTTCATATCATAACTCATAAGCACAGAAAAATTGCCTAGCTGCTGGTCTTTTTGATTGTCTCTGAAATGCTAGTATGCCAAGTAAATTAATAGAAGAGATAGACTGGTATTTCTTTGACAATATTTTTTTATCAATTAGGGTATAAAATAGAAAATGTCGTGGCTATTTATATAGGCATTGATTTCTTACTTTTCAAATTGGAAATCAGAAATCTTCTGAAGCTGCTCTGAAGCTGATGTGCAGATTTTTAGACGCAGTTCTTGAAACAACATAACATAGTGACAATAAGAGAGATAAAAGTATCTTTTATTACTTTAAGACACACATAATACAGTTGATGCATTTTTTTCCTGGAACAGGTCTAAACCAGCATTTAGTGCACATGCTAATATATTTTTTACATATTTGGTTTGACATACCATTTTAGCATTTATCAAGAAGAATTTTTCAATGCTTTGAAATACTACAAATCAGTGCTTTGGAAACAGAACTATGAAACAGACCTGTGGTACATTTGAAAAAAAAAAAAAAAGTGTTTTGGGGGGGAGCTAGGGGATTGTTTAGTTGTCTAATCTGATACCACTAAACATGGAAACTGTTAAGTATTCAAGTTTATACTTGCTAGCATGATTCTTGCAAGAATGACTTCCTGCCTGATTGTGGCCACCAGAACACACTTTCTGATGTTATTATCAGCTATCAGTCATCATCAGCTTTCAAGCCATTATGTACAGTTAAATAGAGATACAAGCCATCATCTGAATCCATAGTTTAGAGAAGTTTGAAAATCTCATTTTTTACCAATCATTGTAACAAAGAAATAGATCACCTTTTCAATCTGTGGCCTTAAATTCTATCAACACCAATTAAAAAATATGTTGAACTATTTTCTTACCACCTGAAACAGTTGACCCGCTTGCCATCTTGAGACTAATACAGGTGTCGGAAAGGAACATTTAATTTGCTTATGCAAAACTTAGAGGGCTCATCTGCCTCCCTACTCTTCTCTCTACTTACTTATGTAAAAGAAGTGGGTTTTAAATGTAAAACCTTATATACAAAGTGGAAACCTTAGACTCTGAACCTTACAGCTCATTTAGATATGCAGATTGTCAATCATTTTATACACAAGTGAATTGCGTGAATACCTGCATTTCTTTACTGATTCTTCTTTGAGTGATAACAGTATTTGAATATTTATGATCTCATTGAGTTTGGAGTACACAATCTTCCAGTCCAGTCTTTAAGGGATCCTGTAGCACATAATCATTCTTTTGATCCCTAAGTAGGTTTTATTTAGTTCAAAACACTTGGAAGGTTCACTACACCTTTAAATGTCTGTAACTATTGTTTTCCCTGAGTCAAAGTGGTTTTATTTGTTTTCAGTAAATGATTTCATTAACAGGGGACAACACCCAGCCAGCAATCCACCACTGGTCATTAGCCACTTTCACATGTAGCCACACGATAAAACATCCAGCCTCTGTCACCATTGCATCATAAAGATCTCTCTTTCTCTCTTTTAAGCTTTAAAAATTCAGAAAATCACTACTGGAACCTCTTCCTTCATGGTTTCTTACCTGTCACATTGCATCAAAATCACTTTTTAAAGGCAGCTGTGCACCAGTGAAAATCAAAGCAGTACCAAGACTGGTTTTGAGGACGGCCAGTCTCATAGAAAAGCCAGAGTGATCAATCTCTGCATGAAAAAGAAAAGTCAATAAGCGCATCTGTTTATTTTATGATTTCACACCTAAAACTGCCTGTATCTATAAATAAACAGAGACAGATACATGCTCTAGCAAATATATTTATACTTAGACTGTGGAGAGAAGGAATATTTTAAGAACAAAATATAATTGTTCTAACAAAACTGAGATCTATTAAAAGATCACAAATTTGACCTTTTAGTGTAGTTTATTTTTTGAAAAATGTGCTGACTGTAAGAGCATCTTAGACACTCGGTGCAGTTCCTGGCTATTATGAGATTTGATCCCAAGCAGCTAATAACACCACAAAGAAGCTATAAGTTGTTATCTACCACATACCTGAAACAGGGGGAAAAGCGTTTATATTAAATTTAGTCATCTAAGACAATGATGAAAATTTATTTCACAAAATGGCTTTGGAAAAAGAGACATCTGACATTTACTTTGTCACCTCTGATGGTCCATCCATGTGTTTTTCTGTCTTTTGGCACCAAGTGGTGTTTCAGTTTAGGTGGAGGTAAAGTTATATTTATAAGCTAAATACAGGTTTTTATTAGATATCTGCCTGAGTCCAGTTTAAATGAATCTTCCCTGTCCATCCTCACACTTTATGGTTCCACAATTGGCCTTTTCCCAAGGACATTCTACTACATGGCATGATGAAAGGTACCTATTTCTGGAAACAAAATAAGACTATTCTAGTAAGAACAAGGAAAACAGTCTTGTTTTTAGAAATACTTAATAACTCCTTTTTCTCCTCTATAGAATTTCACCTTGATTTTTGACCCTATTTTCTTTCTGCATTTTTAATGAAATAACACATAATTCCTTCATTATTTTTTTTTCAGTGGTATAAGCAATTGCTCAGTATAATTAGAATTTATGCTTCAGCTGAATAAAAATTTTTAGGCTCACAGCTGAATAAGAATTTTTAGGCTCATACCTGGTACCACAGCAAACAGGGATAATTATTCCTTTTCCATTCTCCAGCAGTCAGTTGAGCTTCCCACTCACAGTTTCTGTTTTTCAGCTTTCTGACCTTGTGGGTCTCTCTGTTCTCTCTCTGAGGTAAGCTGGAACCTCTGTCCTCAAACAAAGAGTCAGAAAAGGTGCCTTTCCTGGTTCATCTGAGCCTGAGTTTTTACTGTTTGCTTGCAAGACCCCTGTTCATTTCCTAAGTAATGAACACTGTTTATTTTGTTTCTTTCTCTCTTCTCTTACTGGGTGTAAATGTGGCTTGTTTTTACCTTTCTGCATCAACCAGTTACAAGGGTGCAACTCTGTTAGCAAGGAGACTTGTGTGATAGTGGCAAGAGTATATTACTGAGTGAAAATTATTAGCGTCTGACATACAGGAGGTCAGTCCAGATGATCTATTAGTCCCCTTGGACTTAAGTTTTATAAGTCTATTATTTTAGCACAAATTATAAATAAACCTCAATCACTATCTTCCAGGCTTTTCTGGTGTCAGGGGTGGGGAGCGGTATTCAATTGACTAATTTAAAGTAGGCCTACAATATGGATTCAAGAGAAATCATTTGATGTTTGTTTGGACTTCCATCCAGAGCTCCAATAGGACAAGAACAATTTGAATGGCAATCACTGACAAATTGCATGGATAAGGAAAACTGTACACTGGACTATATCAGGAGGCCACTCTTGGAATACTGTGTCCACTTTGGGGGCTTTTAGTTCAAGAAGTGTTTTGGAAAATGGAGGCAATCCAGTGGCTTAGGACTCGCAGCGTGGCTTAGGGCCTGTGGAGTGAGGGTTTTAGGCAGCTGGGCTTGCTTAATCTGGTGAAGAGAAGGCTGAGGAGCAAGCTAATAGCTTTTTCTGCTACCTGAAAGGTTCCCAATGACAGAACCAAGCTCTTCTTGTGCTGGTAAATAGCAAGAACAAAAGGCAATAGTGGCTTTTTCGCCAAGAAGCTTATCTTGAGTGGTGATGGAGTCTCTGTCTGGAAATTGTAATGAGATTCAGCTAAAGAAAACCATGACTAACCTGAACTGCCATTGATGGTAGTCCTGCTACACATGGGAGGCTGGACCTGCAGCAGTTTTTTCCAAGCAAAGTTTGTGTGCCTCCATGGTACTTACTCTGAAAAATTTTTGGAAACCTGTAATGCTACAGACACCACTCCACCCCACCATAAGCAGTGAATTATCAGGGACTAATTCAGTCCTGCTCTAAACAGCAGAGGTGCACCCTCATGAACGCCCATGTGTCAGTTTTTGTGGGAATATGTACAAATGATCAAGGAGGCTACCCCAATTAACTCCCTGGTAAATGTGTGCTCAAAGTTTTAGTATCCCAAGCAAACTGAATACCAAGACTTTGCCAAGTTGTCATTCCTTCTTCAGCAATTCAGAAATACGGTGTTGTTACAGACGATACTTGTGCAAGAGAATGAATTTCTCATGTAAAAATGCCTTCATTTACAAAGCTAATTTACATGACAAATGAATCCTAATTCTTTTAGAGTATTTGGATGATTCCAGGCCTCAAAAATTGGAAGATAATTTTTTTATTAATACAAGCTCAAGTTTCAGTCATCAATTTACATATGTGAGACATTCTCAAAGAATTACACAGAACTGTTCTTATTTGTAAGCATCTGTAGGATCAGGCCCTAATGGATATGGATAGGTAGGAGCAAGAGAAGATACAAAATTTTAGCTTTTATAATGTCAACCTTTTACCATGATTTGGCACACAAAGAATACTACACAAAGCAACTGCAAATAGAAAAATGTGTCAATGTGTAGTAAGATTTCTATGTCAAAACAACATCAAAACATTCAAAGGAGCCATTTATGATGTCAATGAAAGAACTACAATGCTACTAATTCACATTGCTGATCTTTTCCTTGCTTAATTGTTTATGTGCTTTAAAGGAATGCAGCTTTCTCAATAGATGGTGCTGTCTTGGAACAATTCTATTTCAACTACTGCCCCCTAAAAGGCCAAGTACATATAATACACATCTGCATATTTTTAAAATGTAGCTTAAACATGTGAAATTCTAGGTGTGACAACTCATGTTATCTTCTGAAAACCATAGGATCAAAAGGAAGCATGTTCTTTGAAACATGTGCTCTATAGGAAGTTTGATTTTATTTTGTATCATGTGTCACAGCCTCCAGGAAGAACCTCAAGAGACAACCAGAGTCAAATGACAAAAAGTGAAAATGTTATTGTAATTTAAGACAATAAAATATTTCTCCTTCAGTTTTTGCATCAGATTGAATATGCTCTGACAACACATCAGAACATACTCAATTAAATTTTATATATTTAGCATAATTACCAACATTTCATTTTTTATCTTCACAGCAGATATAAAAGCAGTGAATTTTTAAACCACTATTTGACACAATTGAACACAATATAGAAGTCTGTGGCCCTTTCAAATGCTAGTTGCATTCAAGGCAAAAGACTGTCAGAAATTTGGTGCTTGATTTATACTGTATGCTTCCAGTATTCTTGAAGTAATTTTGTGCTTTTAATCTCTGCCATGGTTTAGCCCCAGCTGGCAACACAGAACCATGCGGTCATCACTCACGCCCCCATCCCCAGCTGGGGTGGGAGGAGAATTGGAAGAAAAAGGCAAAACTTATGTGTTGAAATAAAGGCAATTTAACACAACAGCAAAGAAAAGAGGAAAACAACAACAATAAAGAATATATAATGCACAATTAATGTATCACCATTCACCAACCAAGCCAGGAAACCCCCAGCCCACTCCAAGCAGCGACCGGCAATTTCTGCCCCCTCCCCCAGCCAGCTCCCCTAGCTATATGCTGGGCATGGCACCACATGGTATGGAATACCTATTTGGCTAGTCTGGGTCAGCCAACCTGGTTGTGCTCCATCCTGGCTCCTTCTGAAAACTAACCCTGTCTCCACCGGAACCAGGATATTATCCAACCCTTATACTATACCGTCCACATCATGCCCAGATCTTACACTTTCCAATTACTTACCACCACTTTCCCTGTCTCTGGTGTGTGTATATATATTTATACATATGCGTGTGTATATATATATGCACACATGTATCATTCCCTTCATCTATGGGTCATCCCTCTAAAATGTCCATTTTCATTTAATCCATGACTTTGGCCTCTATCTGTTGGAACAGTCTCTCAGCGCAGGCAAGATGGTGTGTCATGCTGGACTGTTGCATCCTGTATCCAGAGCTTGTGGCTGGTGCCCGCAGACTGCATGTTGAAGATGCTGATCTTGAGGAAGTTGCTGGTCACCAGCTGCTGAAGTCAGTTCTAATCCCATCATTGCTGCACTTTACTCAGTTTCATTAAAGTCCATCTGTCATTGGTAGGTCATACTCACTGTGGTACCATTGATATGGCATGCAGGAATTATAGTAATGACGACATAACAATGGCAGGCTTATTTAGCAATTAACATAATACAATTAGATTTATTAGCTATTCTCACCCAAAATCANTTGGTAGGTCATACTCACTGTGGTACCATTGATATGGCATGCAGGAATTATAGTAATGACGACATAACAATGGCAGGCTTATTTAGCAATTAACATAATACAATTAGATTTATTAGCTATTCTCACCCAAAATCAGATCCCCATGAGGTAGACATTGGACCTTCCCATTCTTCTATATCACCCAGGTCCTTGAGTGAAAGCTATCCCATGGATGGGTTTGCCTTCGTCTCAGGCAGGACTAACCCAGACTGTCTTCCCTACAATATTCTTTGTGTGCACTACATGGACTTTATCCTCTTCTACAGTATGTGGAAGCTTTGATTGGGCTGGTCCAGCTCGATTGGCAGATCCCCTGGTGTTAGCTAACCAGGTAGCTTTCGCTAAATATGTATCACAATGTTTTAAGGTCCCACCACCCATTGCCCTCACTGTAGTTTTTAGCAGTCCATTGTATCATTCTGTCTTCCTGGAGGCTGGTACATGACATAGCATGTGATATACCCACTCAATGCCATGCTCTTTGGCCCAGGTGTCTATGAGGTTATTTTGGAAATGAAGCTTATTGTCTGACTCAATTCTCTCTGGGGTGCCAGGTCACCACAAGACTTGCTTTTCAAGACCCAGGATAGTGTTCTGGGTGGTGGCATGGGGCACACGGTATGTTCCCAGCCATCTGGTAGTTGCTTCCACCATTGTGAGCACATGAACTTGCCTTGGTAGATTTGTGGTAGTTTCATATAATCAATCTGTCAGGCCTCCCCAAACTTGTATTTCAGTCATCCTCCTTCATACCAAAGAGGCTTTAAATGCTTGACTTGGTTGATTGCAGCACATGTTTCACATTCATGGATAACCTGTGCGATAGTGTCCATGGTCAAGTCCTCCCTTCAGGCACAAGTCCATCTATATGTTGCATCTCTTCCTTGGTTTCAGGCACAAGTCCATCTATATGTTGCATCTCTTCCTTGGTTGCCTGAGGTGTCACAAGCCCATCAAGCTGTGAATAATTCACCCTTATTTTGCCAGCCCAGATCCACTTCAGTCACTTCAGTCCTAGCAGCCCAATTCACCTCCTGGTTGTTTTGATGTTCCTTAGTGTTCCAGCTCTTGGGTACATGGGCATCTATGTGACGTACTTTCACAACTAGATTCTCTATCTTAGCAGGAATATCTTGCCACAATAAGGCAGTCCAGATGGGTTTGCCTCTGCTCTGCCAGTTGGTCTGCTTCCACTGCTGTAAACATCCCCACAGAGCCTCTGCCACCATCCATGAGCATCGAGTTAAATTACTGGCCATTTTTCTCATTCATCAGTGTCTAAAGCCAGCTGGATGGCTTTGACTTCTGCAAACTGTCTTAATTCACCTTGTCCTTCAGCAGCTTCTGCAACTCGTCATGTAGGACTCCACAAAACAGCCTTCCACCTTAATGCTTTCCCACAATCTGGCAGGGCACAATCAGTCAATAGGGCATATTTCTCATTTTCTGGTAGTTTATTATACAGTGGGGCCTCTTCTGTGCATGTCACTGCCTCTGGTGATATTCCAAAATCTTTGCCTTCTGGCCAGTCCAAGAACACTTCCAGAATTCCTGGACAACTGAGACTTCCCTTTCGAGCTGCTGTGTGATCAGTGCAATCCACTTACTCCACAAAGGTACTCCACCTAGCTACTCCACAGAGCAACTCCATACAGCATCAGTCACATGATGTGTAATGGGGACCCTTTCTTTGCACATCCAGCCCAGCACCAGCAGTCGAGGTGACAAGAGGAGCTGTGCTTCAGTACCAACCACATCCAAAGCATCTTGAACCCCTTCATATGCTGCCAACATCTCTTTTTCAGTTGGAGCACAGCAGGCCTTGGATCCTCTGTATCCCCGACTCCAAAACACCAGGGACTGACCTCAAATCTCCCCTGGTGCTTTCTGCCACAGGCTCCAGGTAGAGCCATTCTCCCTGGCTGTGGCGTAGAGCACATTTTTAACATCTTGCCCTAACTGGAACTGGCCGCAGGGCTACTGCAGGAACCATTTCCTGTTTAATTTGATCAAAGGCTTGCTGTTGCTCAGGAACCCATTTAAAATTGTTCTTCTTCCACATCATTTGATATAGGGGGCTTACAATTAGACTGTAATTTGGGACATGCATCCTCCAAGAACCCACAATGGCCACGATGCCTAAGAAAGCTTGTGTTTCCTTTTTGCTAATCACTGGAGACTTAGCTTCTATTTTCTTGATCACATCCATTGGGATCTGACAATGTCCATCTTGCTATTTTATTCCTAAATAGTGGATCTTCTGTACAGGTTCCTTGACCTTACTTCATTTTATGGCAAAATTGGCTTTTGGAAGGATTCAAACTACTTTATTCCCTTTCTCAAAAACTTCTTCTGATGTATTGCTTCATATGATGATGTCAGTGATGTATTGGAGCTGTTCTGGAGCTTCACTTTGTTCCAGGGCAGTCTGGATCAGTCCATGGCAGATGATGGGGCTGTGTTTCCACTCCTGGAGCAGTAGATTCCAGGTGTACTGGACGCCCCTCCAAATGAAAGAAAACTGTGGCCTGCACTCTACTGCCAAAGGGACTGAGAAAAACACATTAGTGATATCACTTGTGACATACCACTTGAACGCCTTTGACTTCAGTTCGTATTCATGGAGTTCTACCATTTCCGGCACAACAGCACAGTGTGACTTCATTCAGGCCACAATTCAGTCTGCTGCTAGACTCCATTCTCTATTAGATGTTCACACTGTCCATGTGGGACTATTAAAGGGTGAGCAAGTCTTGCTGATCATTCCTTGGGTCTCTAGTTGGTGAATTATGATACAAATCATAATTGAATGAATTATAGATATGGATCGAAAAGTTTCGGTTAGTGCAATATTGCTACTGACACACCACTGTGGTGGCAATCAGCACATGTTTTTCTTTGACTCTCATCAACCCCACAACAGAAGGGTCCTCCAAGAGACTGGGCAAGGTAGACAGCTGTTTAATTTCCTCTGTCATCAAGACAGTTATGCCAGAAGCCCACCAGTACCATTTTAGGTCCTTGAAGTACCCTTTCCCAAGGTAGTCTGTGCTGAGAATGCACTGAGCCTCGGGGCCAGTCACAATGGGGTGCTTATGCCTTTCATTCCCAGCTAGGCTTGCATCAGCTTCCAATACATTGAACTGTTGGGATCTCCCTGTCACTNATCAAGACAGTTATGCCAGAAGCCCACCAGTACCATTTTAGGTCCTTGAAGTACCCTTTCCCAAGGTAGTCTGTGCTGAGAATGCACTGAGCCTCGGGGCCAGTCACAATGGGGTGCTTATGCCTTTCATTCCCAGCTAGGCTTGCATCAGCTTCCAATACATTGAACTGTTGGGATCTCCCTGTCACTCCAGAAATACAAATGGGTTCTGCCTTGATGGTACTAGAGCACACAGTGCCTAATGTCCACTAGAGCCTTATACTTCCTGCATTCTGATGTGCCAGGCTATCAAATCCACACAGCCCAATAAACCTGGTTGTCCTTTTCCTCCACCTGGCTGGAGGAATGTCCCCTCTCATCCTGGTCATAGTATACCTTACTTGCAAAAATTACTTGGAAGTCTCTTCACCTGGAAGTCTCTTCAAGAGGATCAGAAGTAAGATCATGCCATCTACTCTGTCTGGAGAACTGCCTACTAGAAACTGGAATGGCACTTTTCCTGGAAGGATCCTCTTTTGTGGTTGTTCTTCCTTGCAGTTCATGTACCTGTGCCTATGGGATTACAGTAGGTTGTCTATCTCAGTTCCTCATGCAGGTAAAACCATGCAGTGCCTTGTGGTGTGTAACCTCTATATCCTCTCTCTTGAGTAGAGAAACGCCTACTCCTGATAGCTGAGATACTGGTCCATACAGGTGATGAGTAGGACATATTGTCTTCAAGTTGCTGGACCTTCCAGGACAGCAGCTCCACAGCCAAGACAAGGGAGAAAGAGAGACTTTCTTCATATCGCCAGAGCCAGCCAGCCGCTTCATCCACCATTGGTTCATCTTTGCCATTCCATTCCGTCAGTGCCAATGAGGTGGCGTACAACAATGGTGCACTTTGTAAAAACTTCCACCACATGCACTGTGTGCCTTGGACTTCATCAGGATCTGTGGGTAACTGTGCACTGTCTGGGTCATAATAAATTATATTCCACATGGCTAATTCCCTCAGATACTGGATAGTTCTCTCTGTGATGGTCCAGTTGCTTGGATGACCCACAATATCTTCACTGAAGGAGAACCTTTCCCTCATGCCTGACAGGAGTCACTTCCAGAGGCCGAGGGCTTGTGTCTTTTTCCCAATTGCCTTGTCAATGCTGCCTTCACTAGACAAGGATCCCAGCTGTTTGGCTTCCCTACCCTTTAATTCCAAGTTACTGGCCCCATTATCTCAGCACTGGATTCTTCATGTATTTCTTCTTCTGTACAGGGGTAACTGATACCAGCATGGGGTGGTTTCTGGTTCAGCTGCAGTTCCTGCCACTGGGGTTTGAGTCACAGGAGTTGGAATTGCTGTTGTGTCTGTTGCAGGAGTTGGAGTATCTGTGGCACCTTTCAGTCTTGTTTCCCTCTCTTGCCCTCAGGGTGAAATATCGAGCAGTGTTTGGCTTGATACTGTCCAGGGCCCAGCACAGTGAGGTAAGTTGTGCCTCTCTGGAATAGCCACAGAATTTTCCTTTTAACTATTCTATCGCTTTATCAGGGTCATGCAGTTGTTCAAGGATGAAGTCTCAAACCTGGAGGTGAGAAATGCTCTAGATACTTGCCCATATTCTCTACATGCCATGCCACTTGTTTAGCCCTAAACAAGATGTGAAACACATTCAGGAGACATAGCAGTAAGAACATGCTGGTTTAAACATCCCACAGATATTTAAAATTCTCAACAGCTGTTGTACTTGGCCCAGAGGAGAAAAGGGTGGTGAAAGAGGTGGGGAAAGTATCCACCCCCTGTTTGCCCCGTAGATGGGGTGCGATTATTAATCGATTCCGAGAGATGGTGCCCGAAGCACGGGCAGGACACCAATGCCACATAAGCATACCAACATAACTGCATGAACAGTGAAGTTACCATATCACAAATTGATATTACACAGGACAGCAAAATGATAATCCTGATCCCTCTTCCAGAGGTGAGAAACAGCATTGTGGGCAGTAGATAAAGCATATAAGAATTTACATAACACAGCCATGGACTATTTAACTAAAATATTAATTGCACATAACAAATTCATTTTAACATGCTCTGGTCAGTTCTGTCGTTATCTCAACCCTCCAAACCCCATACTCGGTGCCAAAAAGGACTACCAGGGTTTAACTCCAACCAGCAACAAAGAACCACACATCCTTCACTCACCCCCATGCCCCTGGCTGTGATGGGAGGAGAATCAGAAAAAAAAGGCAAAACTGGTGGGTTGAAATAAAGGCAGTTTAACAAAACTGCAAAGAAAATAGGAAAGCAACAACAATACTACTGATAAAGGAATATATAAAACATAATTATTGTACCACCACTCACTGACTGAAGCCAGGAGGCCCACATCCCACCCCAAGGAGCTAGTGGCAATTTCTGCCCCCTCCGCCAGCCAAATCCTCTAGCCTACACACGGGGCATGATGTCACATGGTATCCTTTGGCTAGCTTGGGTCAGCCAACCCAGCCATGTCCCATCCCAGGTCCTTGTGAAAATTAACCCTATCCCTGCTAAAACCAGGACAATCTCTTATTTTAAAGATAATTAAAATTCAGGATGATGATTATGAGGAAGCTCTACATATTAGATAAAGAATATTCTCTAGCGGTTTCAGAGGAATTGACTTAAGCAAAGAAATCCTAATTGATACTAATACAGAAAGCTTCAGTCATGTTGCAACGTCTAACTATATTAACAAGATACAGGGTCAATCAATTTGTACTGGTTAATATTTTTCCAAATGTATTACAAGCATTTCACTTCATGAACAACAATTCAAACCAACTACAGAAACTGAAGACTTTATATTCCAGCTGCGATCAGGAATGGAAATTTGTTTCTTCCCTCCAGATATACACAGTATTGTTATTGTGTACCTCCTACAAACCAGTGTAAATCAGAAAAATTAGCCCATTTTACAGTGATCTTACTAATAGCATTTGACTAATTGCATTCTGTCTTTCTTTTTCAGCAGTTTCAGCTGAATGGTTTTTGTCCATGTCATCTGTTTTAAACACCACTGTCTTCCCCAGACGATTCTTCTTTCCTCTTTCCTCACCTTGTTCAGACACACACAAAAGCAAAAAGCTGAGAGAATAAATGGTCTTGTACCATGTTCTGAAGGTCAACATACACAGGATTTGTAAGTCCAGTTGAGAAAAAAATTCTTAAGTCAAGAGCTTTGGTAAAGTGTGCAACAGCACTTTAAGTTGAACTTTGGCTCTATTTTAGCGTATATAGAATGGGTTCTGTTAAACTACAGTTTTCTGGAAGAGAATGCTTTTTTCCCATAAGCAGCACTATTAAGAGCTTTGAACTCATGTCCTTTCTTTTAACACTGCTGTCAGAACCTCTTCAAACCGGAACCTGAATGTTTTGAAAAGGCTGTGACTTATGGGGGCTACCATTTAGACATTTTAAAAAACAGTTCAAAAACCCATGGATATTTAGGACATGTTCATTTCAACTGCAATTCCACAATATTTTTTTTACTTTCCATCTTTAGCTCTTCATGTTTTTTCTCTTCTTAGCAACAAAAATGTATGTTTTCTGTTATTATATTTTGGCACTGGTGAGTTAAATTTTCACTGTGATGTGTACAAGACATTTCTGAAAGTGGCTGTTCACTGATTTGGTTAGAAGTTGCTAAACTGCTTGGATTTGTAACGGTGCAGCTAATTAAGTTAAACTCTTGTACATTTAATATCAGTAGGGAAGAAAAGAAGAGCAAAAGTTTATCCCATGTATAGTCTTATAAATTAAAATAAATTTCAGTTTAAATGAGGAAAAAATAAAATTATTTCCATTTTTGTTTGAAAAACATATTATATTTCTATTTTTAGACACTGAAATTTGCAAAAAAACCTGTCCTTGGTTTGTTTGTCTAATTAACCATGGAAATGGTATTCAGAGAATGGAAATAATTCCAGTAATATATGTTTTTAAAAGTATATTTTGATTCTGTGAATCATTTAAAAATCCATCCTTAAGAAACATGCTGCAAAAATAGTCCAAGGACAAAAAGTTAACTGCATTTTATAGTTACATTGAAATAGAAACATTCAACAGAGATTTTAATAATGTTCTATCTGAATAACTCCTGCATTTTGTGTTTCTTTTGACTGAATGATATTTAAGGTCAGTAATCACCAGAACATACTACATTTATAATATACTCATTAAGGCAATACCAGAAGTCCTCAATGGAAAGATTAAGTGTATTATTTTAATCACTAAAACTTATTGTATATTTCTTTCAATGGTTTTCCTGACCACTTGGCTTATCCTGGTGAGTTAAGTTTTGCACACACATATAGGCAGAGAAATTAGAAATTATAACAAGGAATTTAAGTGCATTTCCACATTAAAGACATTATAAATACCAAATAATGTTGCTGATGTGAATGTCTCTCTCATTTATCTAAGGATTTCCAGAGTTTTGTCTTTCATACTTCTTGTTTTCTTTCCCTTTTCCCCACCTTCTCTATGCCAGGTCTATCTCCAATACTTCAGATTTTGCCTTGCGTTTAGTTCTTTATTTCTCAATCTGTTCTTTAAATATCCCTCTTGCTTTACACAGTCATCTTTTTCTTTAAATAGCTCACTGAACTGTAACTGTGTAGGAATTGATTTGGAGTACATCAATGGCTCAGCACTCCGCAGGGAACTACTGAGGGCCAAGTTATCACTGTGCTCCGACACAGCTGGCTCCTGTTAAGTTGAGTCTGAGATGCTGTATAGGTAACATCAGGGTAGGTAAGCAATAAGCAGGGCTACAAGACCTTTGCATCTTATGGCTTTTCTTAGTGTAAGGGCAATGTTAGGTAAAAACATGTATAAAAACAAAGCAAGAACTACTATGGCTCATCTGTCTGTAAGGACTGTGTAAATTACTATATTACTGAGTATGCTACTTTGCATCTTGAGGTCCTTGAGCTACCAGCCAGACCATGGTGCACGCTGAAACTTGGCTGTAGGAGCAGTTTGAGTCTGCCTATGCTGAGGTACCCTGTGGCTGGAAAATTAGTGTGTGATGGAGTATTCACACATGCCTCAGAAACGCAGAGATTATTGTCACTCCTTTGTGCAGACAATCACACCAGCACATAGTTCTGGCAAAACAACTTAGTGAGTCTATCAGAATAGTGATGAAAAGACAAGCCTTTTATAGCTGGATAGTGCTTTCTGGTTTTTACTGAAAATTTTTGTGTAGTGTAGCGTAGCGTAGCATAGCGTAGCACAGCATAGCATAGCATAGCATAGCATAGCATAGCATAGCATAGCACAGCATTGTATAGTATAGCATAGCATAGCATAGCATAGCATAGCATAGCATAGCATAGCATAGTATAGTATAGTATGAAATTACAGATTACGAAGTGAAACAGAGAAGTAAAGAATGGTGCTAAACCCATTCCTCTGTAATTTTCTTTATCTAATCAAAAGCTGGGCTGGGGATGTTAAATGTAGATTTCAATCCACAGATCATTATTTTTCTAGTTTATCAGACATGCCATTTCAATTCAAGTAGAANGCACAGCATAGCATAGCATAGCATAGCATAGCATAGCATAGCATAGCACAGCATTGTATAGTATAGCATAGCATAGCATAGCATAGCATAGCATAGCATAGCATAGCATAGTATAGTATAGTATGAAATTACAGATTACGAAGTGAAACAGAGAAGTAAAGAATGGTGCTAAACCCATTCCTCTGTAATTTTCTTTATCTAATCAAAAGCTGGGCTGGGGATGTTAAATGTAGATTTCAATCCACAGATCATTATTTTTCTAGTTTATCAGACATGCCATTTCAATTCAAGTAGAAAAAAATCAAATACAATTTGGTTTCAGTCACCTCCAAAGATATTATTAGTACCAAATCAGAAAAGTAATTTGATTGAGTCAAAAAAAAGCGTGGATAATCTCAAATGCATCTACAATGGCATGACTGGATGGATAGATGAAGGCAGGGCAGTGGATGTTGTCTACCTTGACTTCAGCAAGGCTTTTGACACTGTCTCACATAGCATCCTCATAGGCAAGCTTAGGAAATGTGGGTTAGATGAAAGGACAGTGGGGTGGATTGAAAACTGACTGGCAGATACAACTCAGAGGGTTGTGATCAGTGGGGCAGAGTCTAGTTGGAGGCCTGTAACTAGTGGTGTTCCCCAGGGGTCAGTGCTGGATCCATTTCTGTTCAAGATATTCATCAATGGATGAAGGGACAGAGTGTACCATCAGCAAGTTTGCTGACAATGACACAAAACTGGGAGGGGTGGCTGACACACCAGCAGGCTGTGATGCCATTCAGCACAACTGGCACAGGCTGGAGAGTTGGGCAGGGAAAAACCCAATGAAATTCAACAAAGGCAAGTGTTGCTTTTGTTGAACCTGGAGAGGAATAACCCCCTGCAGCACTACAGGTTGGGTGCTGACCTGCTGGAAAGCAGCTCTGCAGAGAGAGACCTGGGAGTCCTGGTGGACAACAGGATGTCCATGAGCCAGCCATGTGCCCTTGTGGCCAAGGTGGCCAATGGCATCCTGGGGTGCATCAAGAAGAGCACAGCTAGCAGGTCAAGGGAGGTCATCCTCCCCTTCTACTCTGCCCTGGTGAGGCCACAACTCGAGTACTGTGTCCAGTTCTGGGCTTCCCGGTTTAAGACAGACAGGGAACTGCTGGGGAGGGTGCAGCAAAGGGCCATGAAGATGATTAGGGTGTTGAAGCATCTTTCTTATAAGGAAAGGCTGAGGGAGTTGGGTCTTTTTAGTCTAGAGAAGAGAAAGCTAAGGGCAGATCTCATCGATGTTTACAAATACTTAAAGGGAGGGTGCTGGGAGGAGGGGGACAGTCTTTTTTCAGTGGTACCCAGTGATAGAACAAAAGCCAACAGACACAAACTTGAATATAGGTAGTTCTATCTGAACGTGAGGAGGAACTTCTTTCCTTTGAGAGTGTCAGAGCACTGGAACAGGGTTCCCAGAGAGGAGGTGGAGTCTCCCGCACTGGAGACATTCAAAACCCACTTGGATGCCATCCTGTGCAACCTCCTGTAGGTGGCCCTGCTCCGGCAGGGGGGTTGGACCAGATGATCTCTAGAGGTCTCTTCCAACCCTTAACTTTCTGTGATTCTGTGACTCTGTGATTCTGTGAAATTAAACTTGTTAAGTGAGCAGGACAGGCCATTTTGTTCTACAGTCATTGTTATACTGTGGTGTAATCCATGGAGTTGGGAAGAGAAACATGAATGGAGGATAATGCCTAGAGATTTCACATGATTTCTGGTGGCAGTAAGCACAACTACTGTCTTTAAAAAAGCTATTCTTGAAATGGAAGAAAAAATGACCTAATAATATGGGAAACATTATTTTCAAAAACATTACGCTTATGATGGATTATTTAAGCAGAACACTGACCTAAAGGCAGGAATGAAAGAAAAGGGAGTACTTGGCAAAAACCTGGTCACAGTGAATAGAGGTTTAGCACTGTTTGTAAATTTTGTGTGGAGGAGGAACACTGCTTCAGAACATGGCCACAGGTCTTTAAGGTTATTTTGCTGCTGGGGGGAACACGACACTCATGTGGCTAATTCTGGCTAATTTTTGTGGTTTGTTCTAAGACTATTTTTAATTTGCTGTAATTTATCCTGCTTTATTCTTGCTGAGGATGTAGGCATGTATTCATGTGGAGCTCAGTGGGCAGACCTTTCCTTATCTTCCAGCTTAATGATGCTGCTTGAGTTGTGGAGATACCCAGCAAAAGAGTGAAGGAAGCTGTAGTTCAGACAGAGACCAAGTGAACCATCACACTTAGATGAAACTTGGGAATTCTTGCACATGTTTTTGCAATGATGTAGAGTGAACTAGCGTAATTTTGTTTACAGAACTAAATTTTGATAGTCAAGACTGGAAAGCTGCAAAGACTGCCTACTTGAATTTGCCTGTTATCTATGCTTGTGCTTATCTTGGTCTCAGTCATTCAGTCTGTGCCATAACTGTCTTTCATTAATAGCTGTCTTTCATTAAGCCCAGTATGTAAGCCCCATGCCTTTACAAAATATGGTAGACTCTATTTCCTGCATTTCATGTCAGAGAAAACATATGAGGAGAGAGACATTTCTCTTATTCTGGAATTTGCAATTTTCCCTTAATGAGAGCTATCTGTGTCTATACTGAGGGAAAAAATTATAGAGATTAACAGAAATTTAATCTTAAAAATAAATGGTAGAATATAAGCCTATCATGACAAACTCAAAGTGAAAAAGGGTATTTGAAGTGTAATTTCTGAATTTTTCATTCACATGAAACAAGTAAAAAAAATAGGGGTTGAAAGAAGGGTGAGGAATTCCAGGAAATCGTCTGATTTTTCTTTAGAAATGTTCTCGTACATTTACATTTTCTTGCTTTGTAAGATGCAATTGCCCATGTAAAACAATTTGTTATGAACATATGGCAGTGGAAGGACAGAAAACCCACCAGAATAATTCTCTGTCACCAGGGGGATTGTTTGAAATGACATAATGGTTAACACCTAAAAAGGCAGGAAGAAAATGAAAGAATTCTGACAGACCTGGAAAATCCATCATGCTGCTTGTCAGAATCATTAGCTTAAGTTGCTAACTTGCAAAAAGTGTCTCTAGATTTTATTTGAGATAAAAAATTCTGACTGTCTCAGGCTGTGAGAATGCCATCTTACATAATCAAATTACTTAGAAGACAGCTTTTAAGCTGAGCTCAGCTGCATAACTCTTTGCATATACTTTCCTATCCATTCCTGCTGTGAGATGAAATTCATTAGCTTAAAAATCAGATAAGTGAAGGCACCAGCAGCAAACATGTTGTAGTCCACCACTGGGAATCATTTAGAAAACAGAGTATGTGTAGATTTCTTAAGTGTTTCAGTGAAAAGACCAATATCTTGGTTTAACTTTTCTTTTGACTGTTGGGACCAAACCAGTAGACGTTGCACTAAAGTGTTCAGGTTCCATTTTGGCAGGTCTGATGTGGAGTAATTCCTGGAGGACACTCATGACTAATAAGCTGGAGGAAGTAGCATCCTAAACTGCCAGAGTTGTTTGGTTAAGTGTTTAAATGTCAAAGTCCTAGCATCATTCACAAGGATCTTTATGTCAGCTGAATCATGGCAGCTCAGCTGACGGATAGTACCTTGTGTGACTGTCATATTTCATTTGGATTTGGTCATGCGCCAATATACTTATGTATACAGAGATATACCTCAAGGATAATCATTGTTATCAAGGATAATCATTACTATTAAAGATAATAAGATGCAGTTAAACAGGCATGGACAAGTTACACACATAATATTTTCATGTACTCGTCCAAGAGAATTTTTATTTCCTTGCCTGCTGGAGATAGCTGTCCTGATTTACTGCATGTTTTAAAGAAGTAAACTTAATTGCATTCAGTAATTCTTATTTCTACTGATGCTATTCATAAGATACATAAAACATTTGTAGGATTTGAATAAGCGCTCTTGTCATTAAATTCAATGAGAAGCAGAGGTACCAAACACCTTTCAAAATGAGCACCGCAATTCAAAGACTAAGGATTTTGTCTCATGGGAATTTATAAAAATAAAAACAATTATGTTATTATTTGAATCCATCTTTGGTTAGTGAACATTTAGGCCAAAGAAGCAGTGATATTGTTTTAACTCAGTGCTGCTGTGTTTAGGTTCTGTCTCACAGGATGTTAATGAATGTTAAAATATTTTTAGTTTGTAGCATTGCAATAGACTTTCACTGAAGTTTAAACTCATATATTGCAGGACAAATTAAAATCATAATTTGAAGACAATATTAAAGATGAGTTAGGGCATGTTGCCAGAGGGACCTGCTGGCTCCCAGGAATGTGCTGAATACTTGGTCAGTTTTTGGGAAGAACAAATGGTCATAGTCTTGGTCCATGAAGAAGGGTGAACCTTATAGAATGTTTCTGTTCAAAATGCAATACAAAATGTAAGTCAAGTGATAAGCTAAGGGCAGCAGAATCAAACTGGTAGAGTTTTTAGAAAAGAACTCTTAAAGTTAAAGATAGAGTTTTTAGAATGGCTAAAAAGATAGACAGAATATTTTACATTTTCTTAGGTTTTTGTAAGTTGCATTAATAAGTTGACCTTATTTTCCCTCTAGTAACTGGGAAAACTGACTTAGAACAATATGAAACAAGGGCTATAATTGAAAATGCATAAAAATAAAGAAATGAGTTTACCCTTTGAGATTTTGGGAAATACTGCTAATAATCTGCCTAGAGACTTTATAGAAACTCTAGTAACATTTTTCATTCTCTTTTCCAGTTAATTTTTTCTATTGAATCAAATGAAGTTTCAGTGAGTTTACGGAGGTGACTATGCTGTGTGTTCACTTGCAATTGCATACAGCATACTGCAGTTTCCTACCATAAAGCCACACATGATATGAATTTTTCTGAAAAGAAAAGTGTTAGTCTCTGGGGATTAAAATTCTTGTAACCGTCAAGAAGTTTAAAATGTTTCTTAGATGAAAGCAGATGTTCACTTACACTTGAGGATGGTTGAATTTTGATGGATTAAAATATGTATTTTTACCATTTTCTGAAAAAAACCCAAAACCAACCTGTGGGTATATATGATTTTCTTTGTGTGAGTGCATGTGTGTGCATAGTTTGTGTGCTGTGCTCTCATTAAAAAATCATAGACTAGAAATTACAACACCCAGTAGTGGTTTAGTTTTTACAAAAGGCTTAAAGCATTTAAACAAAAAAACATGGAACAATTAAGCATTGTGAACTTTTTTCTTGATATAGTGTTCATAATATAGAACAATGAATTGGATCAATAGCATTTTAATCATGTGAATACATCTGAACATGTAAATCCTGCAATTTACTGCGACTTCAGTGGAAGAAGAGGTCATATGAAACGTCATATTACTTATACCAGAGGCTGTCTTTGCAGAACCTATAGCAGAAGCATCTGTCTTTGCTCTCTTCCAAAACCTTGCTTTTTTTCTTTTGCAAATTTGCATGCTTTTTCTTATTTTCGAGAAGCTTATTTCTTGTGATTCATAGTATTTAATGCTTTGATTTTACTTTTGACTGAACCAGATCCTGTAGTTAATAGCAAAATTTACATGTTTTCAAGAGCTTGTACACTACTGCTAGTCACAGATTGTGCTAGTAGGTCTTAGGTTAGCTACTCGGGATATGTTTGTGCCAGGTTGTTCTAAACATAAATTTTATAAAATATCAAGCTATGGTTAGATTTTCTGGACTAGAGTTTTTCTCCCTCTGAAAGGCTCTCTATCAAGGGGCACATTGTTTGGTGTATTTCATGATGTTAGAGCTTTGCAAGTATCATACAAAGGTTTCATTGTTCTTTGTTATCCTATACATACAATTTTTTTAACTTTTTTTTTTTTTTTTAAATAAAAAGGTATGGAAAAAAATGGTCTTATCTTTTATTATCTGTAACTGGTTTTGCATGCATTTGTGTATCTTCAGCAAACACTATCCCTTTTAATTCACTCATATTTTCTTACCCAGCTTTTCTTGAAAGAAATTTTGAAATTCAGTTGACCTTATTAAACTGAACTGAATATCTGAGAACTTAAATCCTAAAACTGTACAAGAATTCAGCTTGCCTAATTCTGATCTCAAAATTCATGTTATGGATGATTCAGACTTTGTGAGGTGCAGAGTGCATAAAAAAAGGAAAAATATTTCCTAATGCTGCTGCTGAATCCTGACTTACTTAAAAACATTGTATCAGGATTCTCCCTCCCTCTTAATGGTAGGTTATTCTGAAACTTTCTCATTTGCTAGTGTTAGAATCTTCTTTTTTTCCTGACTCTTCTCTGTCTGCTGTCATAAAACTGTTAATCAATCTAACTGTTTTATTCCCAAGACACATTCAAAATACGTAACTATCTCACAATTACTTGTACCAAAATCCTGAACTAATTGAATTTGAAATTTCAGGCCAGATCAATAATAAAAATAGGCTGTAAATTTTTAATGGAGCCTAATCTAAACATTTTTCTATTGAAAAAAAAAATCTGTTTCTGGAGAGTAACAACTGTTTCTGGCTTGGATTCATATTTCTTTCCTTCCATGCAATGTAGCATTTCTTTGGTTGTAGGTTAAATTGTCCTAAGAGAAAGAGAAAATGAGAGCTTGTCTGTCCAGTAAAGACTAAATTTGGATCAATATATGAAGTCTCTATCATAAGAGATGTCTTGATATTTTCAATATTTTAATAGAAATACTGGTCTCTGGACAAGAAGAAGGGTCTCAGTTGATGTTCTCAGCATTTGTCTCATTCTGCTGTAGTTCATCTCTAAGTTGTTATTGTACATGACAATGATTGCACCTGAACAGAAAGTGAATAAGCCTTCCCCAGCTGTCAGAGTCCAGAAGTGCAAGGATTACTTCTATGATGCAGTTATTATGGTCATCCAGGCAGGTGAAGTGAGAGATTGGATATGGCAGTAATGTAATTTGATAGCTTTTTTTCCTCTTACAAGCTTCAGTGAGATGCAGAAGGTCTGGGGTGTAATGGTGGAGCCATTCCAGCTTTACTGAAAATATTGGGAGAGGGGAAACTCAAGGTGACAGATTTAAAAATTGTGTCAATTAACTAGTAGACTTGACATAAAAATCATACAGATAGAAAGATACCTAAAACACTATCATTTTAGGAAGAATCCATTTTGATGTTTCAAGAAGATACAAATCATCTCAGAGCAAAAGATTACAATGTTAATTAAGAAGAGTGTTTCAAAGCAGTTAAATGGAAAAGCAGGAAAAATAAAAGTTGGCATGAGGTGATGCCACTAGTTGAAACAAACTCTGACATTCATTAAAAACATTGCTTAAAGAATTCAGACGTTTGTAGTCAGAAACAGAACTTGAAATGGCCAGTAGTAGAATATTTAAAAACAGAGACCAGAACAGTCTTAGAAAAAAATGTCTGCAGAGACATTCTTTCCAATTTACTGATTTAGGGCAAGGAAAAGGCACTGGTTCAGGATGCCTGTGAATGTGATGTCAGACAACAATAGCCATGGTGGGCCTGAAGAGTTCTTAGTTTAAACAAGAAATACAAGACCACAAGGACCACAAAAGAATTCCAAGAAAAATTTTATCAATCGTTTGAGAAAAGACATATTGAATTAGTGGAAGAAACTCTTTTCTACTACAGATTTCCATTAAGTTTTGAACAATACAGTTTGCTTTCTTCTTCAGTCACTTGCATGATTTCTGTGACACTGCAAAATGTGAGATAGATTGCTTGCCTGTTCTGGATACTGGCAGGAGAAATCTGCTGGCCTGTAAAGTCCTTGAGTGCTAGAGTAATGCCACCTATATCAAAGCATGACGGATGGATGGATGGATGGATGGATGGATGGATGGATGGATGGATAAACAAGTGGGTAGATGGGTAGGTGTATTACACAGAAATGAGAAGTAATTCAGCAGGCAAGAGTGTATACTTATAGGTGTTATGTGAATGCTGGTAAGAAAAGTGAGCTGATTATTAAAGAAAGTTGAAACAGCATGCAGGAAGAATTCAGCATCACTGAAGGACTAGCATCCATGAAGGCCATTAAGAGTGCTTCTGTATTACTGACATCTGTTTTCAAAGGGCAACAGAGGGATAGTATTTTGGGGTAGTTCCATGTCACCAATGGTACTTCAGTACCTCACTTGGAGAGTATTTTTCTTCTTCAAAGAATTTTATAAGGGTTAGCTAATTCTTCCAGTGTCCAAAAACCAGGAAAGAGATAATGTGAATCTTTTCAGGAAGAAGAGAATGATTTTCTGAGTTGTAGCGTACTTAAAAAACAGAATCCTCAAGAGTGGTATGACCCTTAATTTTTATTTTTTTTTTTCAAAGTAGGTGTAGGGTCTAACATCTCCAAGGAACAGACACATCTCCCTACAGCCTTGAGATTGTCCTCAGCAGTCCTGGGCCAGGGAGGTGAAATTGATAATGAGGTTTACTTTAATTGGAGAGTCAGGGGGACTAAGTCCTGGAGAGAAGTGGGATTTAAGATGCAGTCTCATTCACAGTTTCTTTTCTGGCTAATTCCAAGCAACTGCTCTTTATTCACTCTTGTAGATCCCCCTCTGAGACCAGTGTCCCTCTGCAATGTCTCCTCACCTGTTGCTTTTAGAGCCTAAATCTTTGCGCCGGGGGGAAATGCTTAATGAGTTCAGCATCAAGACTTCCAGCACAATGGGCCTGAAATTACTTTTCTGTATGCAACTCCAAACCACAGGCTCAGTCTCAGAGCTAGGCTAGTCGTCTAGGTTATTAATTTTGTTGCCTCCCTGTGTCCTGTCCTAGAGTATACGTGGACCAAGAGGTAGTTTTATGTTCTGTGATTGCACAATTCCGATGTTGTTTCACCTATGTAACATGTTATGCTAGCACTACAGCTCCTGATAGTACTACTACTATTTCTACAGATACAGCTACTATTACTACTATTAGTACTAAATTTGAGACCTCTGAGAATCTAGTCATAAATATTTATCCCTTTCTGCAGTATGCTAAATCTAACTCGATTGGAAGCAATTCACACAGGGAAGGAAGGGAAGGGAAGGGAAGGGAAGGGAAGGGAAGGGAAGGGANAAGAAAAGGAAAAATTAAAAAAAAATAGGAAAAAAAGCAAGAAAAAGAAAAGGAAAAATTAAGAGTAATAATAATTTAGAAAGAAAAGAAAAAAGTGAAAAATAAAGAAGGGAAGGGAAGGGAAGGGAAGGGAAGGGAAGGGAAGGGAAGGGAAGGAACAGGGCATGTGTGCTTCAAAGGTAAGCTATAGTTATAGCAGTGTAGATGAATGAACAGACGGCCCATATAAACACAGTCATTTTGCATTACCTGTTACACACCTACCAGTATATTTGCTTTATTGAGACCTTTTGCACTGTAGCAGCAATAAGGCCATATACAGTACTGGATTGCTTAGCAGTGTACCTGTCCATGCCTGTTCTGATTGAGGGTCTTCTATTACATTAAGACTGCTGTGCGCTGATATAAAATAGAATGTTGCAGTGATAATTACACGGTCCAAATGGTGGTCTTTGAATTGTCACAGATCAGTCAGGTCTAATGCCTTGAGTCTAAGTCTCAAAAATTGGCTTGTGTGTCGTACTTCCAAGCAGGCAGGGTGTGAATGTATGTGTTTAAAGCACAGCATTATGGCCATCTCCTGTTCTCAGATATCATGTTCTCAGGACTAATCTGTGAGAGAAGCCATGGTGCTGCCTTGGGTCAACCTTGCCAGGGTCCCTGCTAGAAGGCATGTTTCTTAGCCCAAGCCACAGCAAGACCCCTGCTCTGTGACCTGGTGCCACACTCTCACGTGTTTTGGAAGCTGGAGTAAATTAATCTAATTTCCAGTACAGTTAAAGGGAACTGAAAGCCCTATGCAAATACAGCCTTTTTATTTAGATGCTTAGACGTTTTACTTACAGTACTTAAATATACTCAAACTATGACACCTAGATGCTCTACTTTAAGTGTCTACTTAAAAAAACATAGAGGAAATTTAAGACTTTTTTGTCATTTTGTCATAGGTCAGGGGCTGTAAAGTTCAATAAAATCAGAATGTACTGATCTATTTCAAGTTAAAATCTTCTGAGAGATCAAATTGTGGTACACACAGAGGCCTTATTTATGCCATGTGAGTATTTCCCTCTCCTCAGCATCTCTCCATTGCAGTTCTCGAGACAGCAACAACTGTCTAAAAATCATGTAACCATAAAATCATAGAACGGTTTAAGTTGGAAGGGATCTTAAACATTATCTAATTTAAACCCCCCTGTCATGGGCAAGGACACCTCCTACTAGATCAGATTACTCAAAGCCTTATCTAACCTGGCCTTGAACACTTCCAGAGACGGGGCCTCCACAGCTTCCCTGCACAACCTGGTCCAGTGCCTCACTACCCTCACAGTGAAAAATTTCTTCATGTGATCTAATTTAAATCTCCCCTCTTCCAGTTTGAAGCCATTACCCCTTGTCCTATCACTACAAAAAGTCCCTTTCCAGATTTCTTGTAGGCCCCTTTCAGACACTGGAAAGCTGCTATAAGGTCTCCTCAGACCCTTCTCTTCTCCAGACTGAACAACCCCAACTCTCTCAAGCCTGTCCTCATAGCAGAGGTGCTCCAGCCCTCTTATCATCTTCATGGGCACCCTCTGGCCCCACTCCACCAGGTCCATGTCTTTATGTTGGGGGCTCCAGAGCTGGACACAGTATTCCAGGTAAGATCTCACCAGAGCAGAGTAGAGGGACAGAATCACCTCCGTCGCCCTGCTGGCCACGCTTCTTTTGATGCAGACCAGGATGTGGTTGGCCTTCTGGGCTCCGAGCGCACATTGCTGGCTCGTGTTCAGCTTCTCATCTATCAACATCCCCAAGTCTCTCTCCTTCAGGGCTGCTCTCAATCCATCCTCCACCCAGCCTGTATTTGTGCATGGGATTGCCCTGACTCACATGCAGGACGTTCCACTTAGCCTTGCTGAACTTCTTGAGGTTGTCATGGGCCCACCTCTCAAGCCTGCCCAGGACCTTCTCGATGGCATCCCTTCCCTCCAGCATGTCGACCACTCCACACAGCTTGGAGTTGTCAGCAAACTTGCTGAGGTTGCACTCAGTCCCAACATCCATGTCACCAGCAAAGACGTTAAATAGTACTGGTCCCAGTACTCACCCCTGAGGAATGCCACTCATCACTGATCAGCACTTAGACACTGACCCGTTGACTGCAAATCTTTGAGTGTGGCCATCCAGCCAATCTGTTATCCACCAAGTGGTCCATCCATCAAATTGATGTCTCTCCAATTTTGAGACCAGAATATCATGAGGGACAGTTTCAAATGGCTTGCACAAGTCCAGGTAGGCAATGTCAGTTGCTCTTCCCATATCTATCAATGCGGTAACCTCATTGTAGAAGGCCACAAATTTGTCAGGCACAATTTGCCCTTAGTGAAGCCATGTTGGCTGCCACAAATCACCTCCTTATTTTCTATGTGCCTTAGAGGAGTTTCCAGCAGGATTGGCTCCATGATCTTGCCAGACACACAGGTGACACTGACTGGCCTGCAGTTCCCCAGGTCATCTTTTTTACCCTTTTTGAAAATGGGGGTTATGTTCCCCCTTTTCCAGTCAGCAGGAACTTCACCAGACCACCACAACTTCTCAAATATGATGGTTTGGCAACTTCATCCACCAGTTCTCTCAGTACCCACGGATGAATCTCATCCTGTCCTACGGACTTGTGCATGTTCAGGTTCCTCAGATGGTCTTAGACCTGGTTTTCTCCTACAGTGGGTGGTATCTCATTCTTCCAGTCCCTGCCTTTACATTATGCAACATGGGCAGTGTGGTTAGAGCCTGTACCAGTGAAGACTGAGGCAAAAAAGTTGAGTATCTCAGCCTTCTCCATGTTTTGGGTGAACTGGCCTCCCTTTTCCTTCCTGAGTGGACCTGTATCATCCCTAGTCTTCCTTTTGTCCCCGATATACTGATAGAAGGTTTTGTTGTTGCTCTTGATGTCCCTGGCCAGATTTAACTCTATCTGGGCTTTAGCATTCCGAACCGGATCCCTGGTTAGTCAGACAATCTCTATCTATTCCTCCCAGGCTACTAGTCCTTGCTTCCACCCTCGATTCTATTCCTTTACAAGAGCAAGACACTTCACATTTCCATAAAAAAATCTTGACACAATGTGGAAATAAATAAAATAAGCAGCAGAAAATAAGTATAATAAGTGTAAAATAAGCAGTAGAAAACTCTTTAAACATGTTATTAACACTTCACAATTCAGATTAATGGACTAATTCTAATTAATAGACTAATCTGTACTTCTTTGTCCTTGCTTCCACCCTTTATTGTATTCCTTTTCAAGAGCAAGACACTTCACATTTCCATAAAAGTTCTTGACACAATGTGGAAATAAATAAAGTAAGCAGTAGAAAATAAGTACAAGAAGTATAGAATAAGCAGTAGAAAACTATTTAAACATGTTATCAACATTTCACAATGCAGATTAATGGACTAATATGTGGTTCTTTGTTCCCTTCTCAGAAGGGAATCCTTGGCACAAGAATTGCTTTTTATTGTTTCAGAAATTGCTCTAAAAAGTGGAGTTTAGCTTTCTTGCTATCAGTTTATCAAATCTGTATGCATCATTCAGAAACTGTAGGGGAAAAAAAAACCAAACCAAAACACATTTAGCGTTCTTCTCCTTTTCCAGTATGCAGAAAGTAGTTATGGTATCCAAAACAGTGGAAGAGGTGGTACAAGAAGAGTTATCAGGTACCAGCAAAACAGTTTGAATCTTCTACTGTAATGACCAAAAAAATGCATAGTAAAAATAACAAAGTACTTTACAGACACTTATCAGAAACCTAAGTGATTTGGGAAATAGGCAAAGGATAAATGAGGGTTGCTTCACACATGTGTTCATTAAAATATAAATATGTGTGTATATATGTATATATATACATATGAACACACACAGAAGTAAAGCAACTTCTAGAACTGAGTGAAACAATTGTCCGTCAACATACTGCTCTATGCAGCAATAGGAACTCATGAGATATTATATATACGTAGAAGTGAGAGGCGCCCATGAAAGTTGGTTAGTGTTCAGGGATCACCTTCTCCACGCTCAGGGGAGGTGCATCCCAAAAAAGAAAAAGTCGGGCAAAATAGCCAGAAGACCTGCGTGGATGAATAAGGAAGTGTTACATAAGCTCAAAATCAAAAAGGAGGCCTATAGAGGGTAGAAGCAAGGACAGGTGGACTGGGTGGCATATAGAGAAACTGTCCGAGTGACCAGGAACCATATCAGGCAGGCGAAAGCCCTAAGAGAACTGAATCTAGCCAAGGACATCAAAGACAATAAGAAAAAATTCTATAGCTATGTCAGGGAAAAAGGTAGGACTTGGGAGGCTGTGGGCCCTCTCCGAAAGGAAACGGGAGACCTGGCCACCCAGGATATGGATAAGGCTGAGGTACTGAATGACTTTTTTGCCTCAGTCTTCACTGGCAAGGGCTCTAACTCCACTGTCCAAGTCACAG
>VZSF01008407.1:361650-487736 GCA_013398295.1 Chionis minor
GTCCAGCGAAGGGCCACTAAGATGATTAGAGGGACGGAGCACCTCTCCTATGAGGACAGGCTGAGAGAGCTGGGGCTGTTCAGCCTGGAGAAGAGAAGGCTCCGGGGAGACCTGATAGCAGCCTTTCAGTATCTGAAGGGAGCCTACAGGAGAGCTGGAGAGGGACTCTTTTGTCAGGAAGTCTAGTGATAGGACAAGGGGCAATGGTTTTAAATTGGAAGAGGGGAGATTTAGATTAGATACTAGGAAGAAGTTCTTTACTGTGAGGGTGGTGAGGCACTGGAACAGGTTACCCAGGGAAGTTGTGGAGGCCCCATCCCTGGAAGTGTTTAAGGCCAGGCTGGATGGGGCTTTGAGCAACCTGCTGTAGTGAGAGGTGTCCCTGTCCATGGCAGGGGGGTTGGAACTTGATGATCTTTAAGGTCCCTTCCAACTCTAACCATTCTATGATTCTATGATTCTAAGTGCTTTTACACTTTTAATTAGACAGAATGTAATTATTTGCTTTGGAGTTCAGCCAGAAAACTGGCACTAACAACTTTGCTCTCAGACCTAAACAAGCATGTATGTCGATGTCTCTGTGGTAAAAAAGAAAGTGACAGTGCATATTAGATACTAAGGCATACTACTTCCAATAACCATGGATCAGGCAGATGGGTCATATTTTGGCATCTCTTTCAATTCTATTTAGAATTGTTGCTAGCATTCTGTCGCCCTGTGCATGAACAAAGGAAAAAAAATCCTTACTATTAGTGACAGAGCATTGTTTCCTATTGGGTATTTCGTAACTACCTTTGGAGACAAGCAATAGGCTCTAATCTAGGTCTTTAACGAAGTGGGCAGAGCCTTAATGGCAAAAAATAATTGTGGCATTTCACACTCAGCACTATGTTATTTGCAAATTGAGACTCTGATTCTTGGGAGATTGAGAAAAGATGGAGGAAACAAACTTTGTATTGCAAAATGGCAAGTATTAATTTGACATTATAAAGAAAATATTTTTTCTTGGATATGACTGTCCACTGCACTTTCTCATTTTGTGAAAAGACATCTTCCGTTTGCTTTTCAAATACTTTTGGGTTACATTTAAAATTTCACTGGGTGAGACAGAAGGAAATAGTGCTGAGCATGCAATCGCTTCAGGTCACATTCTGGCCCTTATGTTACATATCCTTGGCAGTTAGTGATGTGCCATGATCCTTTCCCACCCTGACATTGGCTGTAACTTCAGAAGATGAAAGCCAGCGACGTCTGAGATTTGCTGTGCCCCCCCAGTCAAACACCATAGCGTGTACCAGCATTTTCCATTTCCACACATACCACTGTTTCCACAGAATGACATGTAGGTTATGTCATTCTGATCAGAAATCCTACCGGTTTTCATTCTGTGGTCCCCTTTTCATGTCATGCATTCCTCCATCTTTGAAGACCTTACGCTTAAGCATCAAAATACTGTGCAATGTCTCCTACTGCAGAACTGACTTGCACGTCTTATTTTATAACTACACTGACATTTTTCATGGGCCCCAAGAAATAAACAAACATCATTTTCTACAGCTCTTCTCTCTTCAAATAGTTAGATAGTGTCTTTTTCGATACTTGTATTAGCCTCTGCTGGCTGCTGTTCATTTGGGCAGTTCAGGATCATGAATTTTGCTCCCTTATAAGAAGATCTGAGATTGAGAAAAGCGTATGTCAGAATTGCATTTTTCAGAAGAATAGTCATCTTTACTGGTCTACCTTCTTCAAGCCTGGTCTCTGGCTCTCAACTAAAACTTAAAAGTCCTAGGGAACAGGTAAGTCAAAATTGTTGCTCAGCAGGAATAAAGGTTGTTTCCAGTGGCAAAGCATGGACACATGGCATGTCTTAAAAGAAGTGAGTCAGGCTTTCCTGTCAGTGCAGCTCCCAGGGCTCACCTCTTCCTTTCATATATTCATGCTTTATGACAATTCCTGCCCTTGGCGCTCCGCACAGATGATAACTATGACAGCAGTTGCTTTAACCTGAGACATGCACAGGGAAGCCATTTCCTAATAAATAACTATCACTTCATGCTGCCGTGAGCTCCCATTGCGATGCACGTTACGCAGCACCAATGCTGTTGAACTAAGACATTGAAAACAAAAAAAAAGTTCACCTGGTATGGACTTCTGCAATTCCCTTTCCTCTGTGTGCAGTGGCTACCTAACAGCTAGCCATCAGTGCTTAACCCCAATAAGAAAAGCTAAATTTAAATCATTATTTCTAGGTATACCCACACACAAAACCTGTTTGTGAGACATTGTTACCCAACTTCAGGCAGAGCAGTCTTTGGCTACCTCTGACAAAGCTCTTTAGCTCTGAAAGGGATATCAGTTGTACAGCCCTCAGATCATTAGTCCATTTTTAGAGGAGATACAATGGTTACATGTAAAACAGGGTGTTATTTTATGCACATTACAGACAGTAAGAGCTTTGCTTTTGCCTTCAAAAAGGAAAAAACACTGCATCCACAGCAACACCTTATGTGTAACAATTGTAAACTTTCCCTGCTGCTTGAAAAAGGGAAAGGGAAAGGAAGAGGGAAAGGGAAAGTGAAAATGGGCAAAAATAAGGAGGCATAATAAGGCGAAAATAACCCTCAATGGAGCCAGTTTCTAGCATTGACTCTCAACACTGCCCTAGTTATGCCTGGTAACAAATAGTAGAAAGGGAACCAGAGCAGATTTAGATTTTTCTAAGTTTCAATTTTTCATTTCAGAACAATTGAACTTTTTATAGGGTAACTGAAATAACTATTGCTGGACTAAGGAATCTGGAGTCCGGTGCAAAACCCCTAGACTCTGTTCAGGTTCATCCCCCAGTCCATGGGGTTTGGATCAGGCTCTCAGATGCTGTGGGTATAAAAACCATTGTTGTTTTGGCACCTTATGTTGTTTTCCTACTTAGCATCGAATTATCAGAAACAAAGGATTAAAGATTAGGAACGATGCTGAGGAAAAATGGATTGTACAAATGACAAGGATTGTAAATCGTGTCAGTGTGTGCCGGAAAGCTCCTCACAGCTCTCACATAAACTACAGACATGCAGCCTGCATATCCAGAAAGCAGACGTTCCCTGCCACAATTTTAAAAAGAAGCACTTATCAAGCTACACATTGTTGAATCACACAAATACTTCTCTTTTTTCTCAGTTTCCAAAAAGATATTTTGCTCATGCCATATTAGAATGACAATGGCATCTAAGTCAAGGCTAAACCCACAGGAGAGTGATGAGCTTCCTATCTGAATGTGGTATACATGGATAGCCATAGCACAAAGCATCATTTTATCTTTTTACATCCCCTGGATGTTTGCTGTAATCATCCAGCAATACTATTTTCAACAGTAAAAAGAAGTAGAAGAAACACTTGTAGATTGGAACGTTGCATAAGAAAAAAAAAAAAAAAGAATATGAATTAAATCCTTTCTTGCATGTGTTGTAGATTTCCTACACGTGCATACATGGACTCAGGCACAGACACACACACACCAGGCATTGAATCGGCTGTTTGATATTTAATCTGAATGCAGCTGTTTAGATATTTGCTTGGTCTGTGTCTGGATTTTTCATTAAAAATATGTGGTTAACAGCAGCCAACCTGATTTGCATGTGTGTGTGTCTGATTTGTTCACCGCTATGCCTCCTGTGTCCTACATCTTAATCACATCCAGGCACCCGCCCCATTACATTACCAGAAGGGAAGTGATGGACATCCCTTGACTCTCTTCATGACCCCCTGATAATCCTGTTTCACACACAGGCTCCCTGCTGTATGAAACACAAAAGCTGCCACTGTAGTTCTTTACTTCCAGTCGATATTCTGACAGACTTGATCTAGCAAATTAGTATGCTGTGGTAGGGGCACGACAAAAGACCCTTTTGACACACTCTGAATCGATACAAAGGCCAACAGAGAGCCATTTCACCGTAGTTCTGTTATTTTTCCCCTTTTGATGACCCTTCTTCTTCTTCTTTTTTTTTAGCTTGTATGACCTTGTCAGATTTAAAAACATAATGTTAGAAAAGTCATCCTTGCACAGGGGAAGAAAAATCTAAACATGCAGAAATGCAAGAATAACAATGTAAAATTAAAATACAGCTGGAATAGAGGAGTAGAAATTTTCTTGTGTGAATTTGTTTGTCCTTCACACTGCTGAAATCCCTACATGCTTCAAATGTCAGAGTCTGGAATTAAACAGACTGTTCTGGCCACGAATGGTGTGTTACATTTGACTATTATTATTCTTTCTTTTTAAAAAGATGAACAGTTCATCTTAGAGTATTAAAAATTTATGTCTTAGTCATATTTCTTAGTATGAAGGATCTTGTAACAGCGTGATGTATTTACAATTCAAAAATTGGAATCACGTTTACTTAATTTCTAAATGTTTATGCTGTTAAATTTAACCAAATTTACGTTGATATTGATCATACTATGCAAAGAAAAATAATTTTCAACATGTTCTAGATATAAAAAAATTATAAAGAGCAACTTAACTTGTATCTGAAAGTTTATCTACAAACATCGCACTTGTTCAAAATGGTGACTTATTCATAAAGAAACTACATACTTAATTGACTTGAATATTTAAGCAATACTATTGTATGGGTTTCTCTACTTTGCAAGAATTGTTTATTTTTTCAGAGATTTACACCTTTACCCATTTAACTGTTTTATGTTGGCCAAATCTATGTAATAGATTTACATTTTAGTCTTTAGGAAACATGCATAAATGAGGATGACAGATAGTCATCTCATAATAGATACATGCTTTTTACTATATCCAGGTACACATAGACACTACAACTTTGCCTTATCAACACTTTAAAGGTGTAATTATGTCATAATAAGGCCTAATTCTTGTAATTTACATGCTTTCATGTTGTTCTTAAAGAATGATCCATCCTCTTAAATGAAAAACAAGCACTTAGATAATCTGTATTTTCTTTCTTACACTAACAAACTAAAAAATACCTACTGAATGCCACTTTCTAAACCTAATCTTTGAATTTTAAGTTTTCAAACTGAATGAAAACTTAAGTCAATAAAAAATGACACATTCCCAGCTTTAGAAAGCACTTTACTGTAACTCACAAAGAAGCATTTTCCAAAAATACAGGTGCACAAATTACTCCTAGTATTTGCTGTACAGTATGTACATTTGACCTCTGCCTCACTTCGATATTTTTCAACACATAAACCTTGTTCTCTCAAATAGAACTACTACATAGACACAAGGGATAAAACATATTGTGTAAGAAATTCAGGCCACTTCAGACAACTCAACTTGAGAAGAGGCAAAATTACACTAGCTGCTCCAGTTCCTCTAGCAGTTTTATCTAGCCCAAGATTACCAGACTCAACCCCGTCTCCCAAAGACCCCAAAACACAGTGTGACATACTCAGCTATCAGAATCCATTGGTCCACAAAATAATTTTTACCATTTACACCAACTCTGATCCACACTGAGCGATCATTTTATTGAGTAATATATCATATTTCACTGAGACAGAGCACTCTGTCCTGAGATAAATATAACATAAAGTTGTACAAAGCAAGAACTACCTATAATCTTATCATAGTATCCATATTCACATGATCTTTATGGAGTCCATATTTGCAGAGCAAAAGATTGCATTGTTACTCCAAACCACTAAGACAGAAAACTGTTAATATGTACAGCACTTCTCTGACATATACTAATATTCTCCCTTATGGGGAAAAAAGCCTACAGTATGTAGAGTCATTTTAAAAGAAGTAAGGCTGCAGCATGACTTGATATCAAGGACAGCAATGGATCTATCTTACCAATGGGATCCTTCTTTATGTAAGTTGGATGTGCTTCCTTTTTCCCCATCAGACAAACAACGAAAACAAATATAATAATCAAGTTGGTTATACAAAATGTGTCATGGCAACAATGTGTCTCAGATAAAACACCTCTACTGGTAAAAATGACTAATTACCTTTCAAAACCTTGTTTTACAATTGCATCTGCTTTTCTGGTCCCAAGCAGAACCTAGGTTTATGGGCAGCTCGGCTCTGAGACTCGCAGCACGGCAGGTGCAGGGCTGAAGGCTGCCAGACCTAGAAGGAGGGAAGAAAGAAAACAAAAGAAGAAGGGGTTGCCCTGGCATCACTTCTTTCCAGTCGTGCATGTTAGTGCACACTTCATTACATAAAGCTAATAAGGAACTGGCTACCACCACTCCCTTTGCTCACTGTTTAACTTTTTTCCTCAAAATTTGCCTCTAGTGGGGTATTCCCTGAAGGGAACTGGTGCTATCATGATTTCCAGATTTACAATTCCAAAGCTTTCCTTTTGCCATCTGTTTCACATTATTACTGGTGTCAGCCTGCAATGTTAACATGCTAAAATTATATAGCTTCCAAGACATTGCCCAGTATCTGCCCTGTGTTCGTGCATGCTCATGGACTTATCCTCCCCCCAAACCTTATAGGCTGGACTCTTTTTTAGCTGTAATTTTATATCACAAAAACACCTTTACACTGTCTTTCACAATTTCTATCACTCCAAACTCTACTTCCTCCTTCAGATAGGACAGTGTCATGTTTTCTGCTTGTAAATTGGGACCAAGAACCCTATCATCAAGAGAACCAAGGCAAAAATCCCTATGACTCCAACTCAGTTCTCTCTTTCTGAGATGCAGTGGGTTGAGTTCTTTCTCAGCAAATCAGGTGGGCTGGGCACAGCAGGAGCAGCAGTCTTGCATTTTGTGACAAGCTTTTAGGAGAAAAAGAATGCAATAATGCAGAGACAACATCAGGCTCTGGAAGAAAAGGCAACATCTTGACCATCAGTAAATCTCATCATTTTAAAGGTTATGTTAAAAGCTTCTGTTTGTGCTAAATACTTTCTGCATAGTGTGTGCAAATTTACCAATGCCTATTCCATTTGTTATAAATGTCTGACGTTTATGCATAAATGCATAAAATGCGATGGCTAGATCTGTACAGTAAGGAAGGATATAACAATACTAGTAACTTAAATAAGCTTTTTCTGGAACTGACACCAGCTATATGGAATAGCAAGCCTCTACAATGTTCAATCCTTCTATTCACCGGAACAGGAAGGTAACACCCAGACTGTCTTCTGGGAAAGCTGTCTGTGTCAAGGAATTGTTGAGATAGTTGTTGCCGTGGGCCAGAAGTATAGGAGGCACTGCTGTAACACATTGCCAGCATGGGTGCTGATGAGTTCCTGTGCCTACAAGTATACCTAGGCACTGTTTAATAGTGTAGATATCATCTGCTGTTCCCATAACTCAACTGATCCTAGTCTTTTCCACTTCAAATAATGCTTCCCAGGTGGCTCTCAGTGTCTATTCTTCCATGTTTTAGAATAAAAAATAGGAAAACTGCCTGGTTAAAAATGCATTCGTAGGTCTCACTGTGATTTAACAGGAGATTCACATCTCAGTAGCTCCACTCACTGCAGGACAGTCAGTTCTGATTTGTGTTCGCTTGAAATCAGAATCATCCTGCTATGCATTGACTAATACTTACCGCATGAACATCAATTTTTAACTTCTGCAAAGCAAACAGTACACTTTATTTTGGAGTTTGTCTTCTCTTAGACTAGTCACTGACCTCAGAGAGAGCTTCATCAAAATAAAGACAGAAGAATTTAACCCAGAAAAAGTGAAACCTTTTATTTCATATCCTGGATAAAGGCAATGTGGTATGCTTCTCACTCATATATGTATTTTCAAATTAGTGTTATTTATTTGCACCTACTCTTTGCCTTATCCACTATACTATTACTACAATTGTTTATCTGTATGTTTATATTGCACTCATATCTACCTCTCCTAAACACATCAAGGTTTACCTTTATCATGCTGCCTGCAAATGAGGAAGACAAATCATACCAGCTTAAATCTTTCGCTTCTTGCAAGATGTTTTTCTACAGCTTTGGTAAATGAATAATGATGTTTATTTTATTCTCATCCAAGAACCTCAAGCAACTGACACAGTGTGTAGTCAGCTAAATGTCAGCTTCTATTAATAGGAACATGTAAACATAATCCAATATTTAAAAAACAAACACTCAAGGACTGGTGTCTTGCTGTACCTCTAGAATCAGCTCCTCAGCTGGTATGAATCCACGTGGCACAGGCACTAAACTGTGACACATAATGTATGTCTATGAGGATTGCAGAATTCAGATTTCTAATTGACAGTGGAAGCAGTGTGCTTCACTAGAGCACGGAGGTGGAAGCCTCAGGCTGGCCAGATGAAAGTTGGAAGATGTGTGGGCAGAGCATCTTAAAAATGATGAAGAGCATCTTAAAAATGATGAAACGTTTGGTCCATTCTGCCTGTCACTGGGTGTGAGATATAGGTAGGATGAAAGGGTGAAATTGAATGGCATATAGCAAGGAAAGAGAAGATAACAGTGATGTTCACATCACTTCACAGTGTTCTCAAGGATTCTTGGCTGATTTTTCATAGCTCATGCTCCAGTTGGCTCCTCCATGCCATTATCTAACTGTATTAAGCCACGGTTTTGATATTGGTACCATGTAAAACTGTGTTTCTGACATTATTGCACTACCCTCACCACTGAACAGCCAGAGGTGACAACATCTGAGGGGGACATCAAGGAAATAGCTTTCTGTGGACAAGTTTGGGGAAGAAAATTGCAAAAACAAAGATGAAAGTAAAAAAATGAGGGATTTTTTAGGCAACTTCTTTGTCTGCATGTGTCTGGTCAAATTAAACATTTTTTAAAGGATAATTTCATTAAACACATAACATCCTTCTCCCTTCACAATATCTTCTTGTCAATTGCTGGCAAACCCTGTCTGCACCCTCCTGTACCCCCAATAAAATGAAAACAAGTATGCAACAGGCTTCACATTCATTGTGTCTTCAAGGGTACTAAAAGAGACAGAAATCAAAGATTTGTTTTCACATTCTCAAAAATAGAAGAAAATAAATAAATAAACAAACAAACAGAGAAATAAATAAATAAATAACCTCAAGACTCATTTTAGGGAAAATACACAAAACAACATTCCTTGCAGGTCACCTTTAAAACTTCAGGCTGCCTTTTATACTGAGTTGTACTTATATTCACTTACTAATCTCCTCACATATTACAGATTTCACAAGTGACTTGTGATGCTGAATTGTTATAGCTGTTTGTACAATTCCCATGTTATTCATTGTATGTCCGTTTGCTTTACCCAAATTGGAGAGAACACACTTTTAAAGTAGCTGTCAAAGTGTGACTCATCTGGCAAGTCAGTAATTACTTTTCATAAAGTAATATGCCAGAACACACAGAATTCATAAGAATTGTAGAAGGTACTGGGACAGATGAACATAGATTTCTACCTACCACTTTTCACAGTTCAAATAATCATAAAAAAATCCTTTGAAGTATACAACCAAGTGCATAAATTCACCCCTTAAGTGCAAAAGGAAAAATACTGTTTTCAGAATATATATTTTTAAAAGGGGTTTTCAAGGAAATATTAGAGAAAAAACCCTACACTTTTAAGCACATTTTGAAGTATATAATATCAAAATAATTTATTAAACTTTGTTTTGCTTTAGTTTTATACGTTCCTCTGTATTAGAAGTGTAACTAGTCTTTGCTGTTGTTGAGACAAATATTGGAATAATTTGGAGAGAAATGACATCAAGAGAACAGAGAATTAACAGATTTAGTCCTTATCTTTTAGCTAAGGCATTCACAGTTTCCATTTGTAACAGCTTCTTAGCACTATAGTTCAGCCATAGACCACAAAGCACTACAGCATGTATTATTAGGGAGCTACACAGCCTTGCTTCTGAAAGGGAATAACAAATATGTGTTTTCTTCACATCTGTGCCTTTAAATACAACCTTGGGATAGAGATGGTAACCCGTTCCAATAGCTGGTTTTAGAAATAAATAGAAAATAAAATACCTATGTTTACTCTTATACAAAAATGAACAATGTTTTTATATCTTACGCCAATAAACAAACGAATTGCATTTTACCTCAGTGGATGGCAATAGCAAAGTGGACCTGCACAGTTACATGCTTGTTGTGACATGTAATATACATCACAGAGGGAAGTGTTAATGGGTATTTAAGGGGACATGACAACCCCATTAGCTTCCCTGATAAATCTGCCCCAGAGTAAGTGACAATCCTAGTCATGGAGATTTCACTGCTGGGCAGAACAGGAAAAGAGAAAGTTGTGAACAGGGCCAGCATTGATGAAGGTTATGCCAAATCACAGATTCTGATTGTAAAGAGGTGGGGACCCCACTGGAAGTTAACGGCTTTTAATTCTTTTCCTTAACATTAAAGCTGATCAGACTTTGCCAATGCAATGGTCCAAAACTTCTCATCAGTCCCTTGGGCATGATTTTCCCCTTCGACATTTTTCCAATTCAGAATCACTGAGATACTGAATATTCTTAATCATGCACCAGTGAAAGCCTGCAGTGAAACCCTGTAGAATATAACCAAGGGCCAGATACTTTCCAAAAGTAGTAATTTTTTTCATTCATCTATAGTATGTCAAATATCTTTAAACATGGTTGCACTTGTTTGTATAATTACAGAGCTTTTATTTCCCAGAAGAGGATCTTTAATGCCTATGGGCAGTGTGTCTGTTCATGTATCTACACGGATGTTTCTGATCTTTAAATCTCTAGCACTTGCTTATATTGTTTCTTTTCTCCTCCCTGTCTGTCCTTGAGCAATCAGGTCAACAGCTACAGCCAAAATTGGCAGCTGTTAGAGCAAGATGTCAAATGTTGAAATATATATTCTTCCTGCAGTGGCATCATGGCCTGTGGCTAGTCCTTTGTATGGATTCACTGCCAGCAACGTGGCTGTGTTCAGTGCTTGCGGGTGTAGAACTGCCTGTAGGGTTATATCAAAGTCATACTGTTATGTAGCTGACTATATTGCTTTCAGTCCTTAGATGGCATCATTTTCTGGCACTGATTTAGCTGCATGATATTTTCTCATATCCATTTTTATACTGTATGCCAGACCATCTCACAACACCCATCAATGTATCTCTGAATTAGTCTTGCATTATTCCATTCTCTGCTTCTAGAGAAAATGTTATTAAACCTGGAATGATACAAATAAAACCAGGAGAAGAAAGAAGCCAATTTTTAAAAATTACTATGTGTGCTGCTGATTTTTAGCCATTGTTTTCACACAGATTCCCATTTCTTTTGTTCAAATATTTTCTACTTTGATGTATAATTAAGGAGGCAATCTTGCTTCCTTTAGTCATGCAAAGAGATATATCCATCCAGACTGCTGAGCTAAGGTGCACAAAGCCTAATCCTTCTGTTTTAAGATTCTCAGAGCAAAACTATTTCTGAATTGTCATGAATACCTGCAGGAGCATATTAATAATTAACAACAATCTTTACAGAAACTAATAGATGGCATTGAAAATTTAACTAAAGTCCACTTCATTTTGCACGTTACCTAAACAAAATAATGTTATTTTCCCTCAGAATCTTTCAGAAAAGATGTAAATACTAATAGGGCCAGAGTTTGTCTGAATTCTGTTGCAAAAAAATGTGCTTTGGAAATGTCTTTATGTCTGGAATCTGTTTGCTGCCTGGAGACATCAGAGTTTGGTCAACGATGCAGAAGAAGAACAGTCACATGATGCAGGAACACTAGAGATGGGAGGTAACACTCCTAAAGAAGAAACTAAAGGTAGGAAATCTATTAGTCTGCCCAAGGTTACTTTCATTGCTGCCATGCTTGTGAGACATATATGCATATAAATAGGGTAGTCTTATGAGTAAGCCTTAGTATCAACTTTTACAGGCTTACATTGTGCTTATGTGCTGACGCCAGGGTTTATTCCCTACCAAGACAAAGATTTTGGGTGATTAAAGAAGCACAGCTTTCTTCCCTTTAAAAAAATCTATTTTTAGGCACCGTAAACAACAGCAAATCCGGCTAATCCTATAGGCCATACAGAGACAGAATGTGATATGTAGATGAGGGTCGTGGACTGGATAAGGAAAACATATCTATTGGTCCCAATCCTGAATTTTCTCTTCAGAAAATCACATCTTCATGGCAATTAACACTTGAGAAAGAAATGCAGAAGAGAAACCATGGTGTGAAAGATTAAACATAACAGGAGCTGAATTTGTGAGCTGGTTAAGGTACTTCAGTCAGGTCCTCTGGTAATAGTTTGTCTTCATAAAATGATTTTCTTTGAAAACATTGCCTGCCTGACAAGTGGTTCTCAGTACTGTGGCTGTTATTGGTAAAATCAGGAACATTTGTTACAATGTAGGAACATAATTTGTGCATACAAATTAGAAATACAAAACCTCGTGTACAACTTCTAGATACAATTTCTGTAGGCAAACTCTTTCTTCAAGGTCAGTTTTGAAATTATAGCTCCAAAAATGAAATCTCCCTGAAGAGAGTTAATCACCCCTTGCTCCATTGGGAAAGAAGTTTTCAAAAACTGAACAGGGAAAACAGAGCCAGCAAAGCTCTTCCTTTCCACAAAGCGTGTCTCTGTCTTCTGGGCACACTGGGCAGATGGAGAGCTTCACCCCTGGATTCTCTTGCCTCTCACTGCATTCGTATCTCTTAAAGGCCATTAACAAGCAGGGAAAAAGAACGGCTCAACGAAATATTCAATTAACTATTGTACTTCTAAAATCTTCATTTATGCACCCAGAGATATTACTAGAAAATATCATAATAAGAAACATACCTCTGTAAAAAGAAACACTCCCAAGTTTGCTTCAATTTTGGTCAAATTCATACATGAATAGGCAGAATAGCATTTTTATTATCCAGAAAGTTTACCCATCTCAATAATTTGAGTCGAAGTAAATCTTTGATACAAATAGTTGCATTATGTTCTGGCACACTAATAAATTCAGGAATGCATTGTATGAAACCTGGTATATAAACTGCGCAACGTATCACAAAATTAATACTTGCTATTTTTTATTAATTATTTGTATATATATTTGATTCTGTTTGAAGTATCAGCATTCCCACTGTGGACAATTTCACTCAGTCAAAATTTGGCCCTTTGTTCCTTTGTTCTTTTAGTGGCCTGTGTTTGTGTATCCCTATGTTTATCTTGCTTTATGCATCTCATTAATAGTGGCAATGGAAGAAAACAAATGTGCAACAAACAAATTTTTTAATATCATATTCATTTAACATGTACATGTATTTTAAAACTGCTGAAATTGACTAATTTACAAAATGTGACAGTGAACTATTTTATTTTCTTTTAGAAGTAAAAATAGCATTGGCATTTTTATATTTCAGCTCAAAATGCTACCATAGGGATCTGACCTAGATTTAAACTCTTATCTCCAGAGATGTAAGATCTCCACAGTAATCTGTTGTTGCTTAAAAATGTGGCTTTACACATATCAAAAGGGGGACAGCTCGCGAAGTTGAACTTCAGTTGCTTATCTTTTGTTCTTCACTACAGCAGGGCAGTGACATGATCCCTCTCCTTTCTCCTCCCCTCCCCCAAAACAGGAAAAGAAAAGAAAGACGCTTTAATCCTCTCTGGTACAAATTTCCCTAATATTCAATAATCACTCCCTGTCTCCTTCCCTGTGGGAGACGTCTGGTAGCATCTGTGCCAGCATATGTTAGACATCTCTGACTGGGTCACTACCTCATTTTGTCACCGACTCCTCTATCACCTAGAGAGACAGCAACATCCCTCCACAACACAGAGCTCCACAAGACACAGCACTGTCATGTATCTCTCAATAAACTTGGTTCAGTACACTTTAACCTGCTCTCTGTACACTTTAACCCGCTAACTGTGTTTAACCCACTCTTAACTGTGTGCTTTTCACAGTGGGGTTAATATGAGCGAAAGAAACATTGTCATGTGCGTTGCGTTAAAACAAGCAAGTCCTCCAATGCTAGTTTCAGACCTGTAGCTGAGAATAAAGGAGGAAAAATAGGTCCTTATAGGTCACTTAATATGCTTTAAATGCTTTGTAGAATACACATGTAATTTGCAAATAGGTAATATTTCAAATCTCACTTGTGATTCATTTCTATGGCAATAGATTTTATAAATGACTGTGATAAAGTCTGCTTTTTCTTTCCTTAATTCAACAAAATTAGACTGAAACATCTGGCTGCATTAGCTCTTAGAAGTTATTTGAGAGTTGCTTTTCTTTTTCAGTTTGTGGGGCAATGATGTAGGACTGTTTTCAGGAAAGGTGCCATTTCTGAAGTGTGCACCCAGGTTTTTCCAACCTAATGACTCTTACATCTGCTCTTTATTTCGGGCCTGTCTCTCGTTTTTCTGTAATCATGGCTGATCCTCAGAAAGTTTCCAAGATAATTTTCCAGGAACAAATCTAAAAATAATACACAAACCCATTTTTTAAAGCCCTGAAATAGTCAACCTGTTATTAGGATTGATCTGTCATTATTTCTTGTGTATAACTGAGGGACTATAGGAAAACCTAAAATACGGTATCTGATAATACAGTATGACAGAATATTCTTTTCTTTTTTTTTTTCTTTTTACCACTGCCTGCCCTTTCAAAGGACTAAAAACTGCTAAATAATGAACCTGTTAAAATTTCGTTAAAGTCAGTTTAATTTTGAGTGCACTTAAATCATAGTTAGGAAGAAGTTATTTACCATCAATTTCATGAAAACAAAATTAAATAACTGTTAAAGTGCTGTCCTCCAGGTTTAGATCCTGATTTGAAGGGAATTGAAATAAATAGGTGTATCTTGATCCTCCTTTTTTAAGGTAGCACTAGGCTAATGTAAACTTTTACTTTTTCTTTTCACACTGTTCACAAAAAACGTCAAATAAATGAATACAAGATTCAACAGTCAGTTCATGTTTATCACCTGTAATATTGAAAATACGCTGTATAGGCTGGCTGAACTAGAACTATAACATTAGCTAAAATGGGAGGTTCTAGAGTTTGAAAGGTGATTTCCTAATTAGAGAAATGAAACCAAATACACCTCCTCCCATTCCTCTGAAACCATACCATATGTTGCTGAATCTCCATCCACTTCATACATCATCAATGCCTCTCTGCAAGAGCTAGCTCTTCACTGTCATTTGAACAAATTATCTGGGGGATAAAGAAATGCTGATCTAGAGAACTCAATTCTCTTCTACATGGTGATGCAGTATAAAAGTTCTAGCAATTTTTTTAAGAGTCACAAAAACTTCTCTGACACACACTATAATAATCAAAAAGTTTTTCAAGTGCAATATGTTCACGCTATAGGGTTTAAACATAATCTAATCATTACTATAATATGCTATATAATTACTGCTGAGGGACATGGTTTAGGGGTGTTTTTTTGGCATGGGTTTATGGTTGGACTCGATGATCTTGAAGGTCTCTTCCAACCCAATTGATTCTTTGATTCTATATATGGCACTGTAATACTTTCTTCCTCTCTGAGACATCCAGATTACTAAATCTGTGTTAGGAGACCACAAATGTCCATTTCCTGCACTATTTTTGAACAGAATTATTCCTCGAAGATGGTAAAAATTGGAAGGGAAAGATTGTGCTCAGGTACTATGTTATGAGTCCAGATTTATAGCAGGATAATTAAGAACAGAATATGTCCCAAAGTGTTTTAAATACGTAAACTTTGTTAGGATTCAGAAGTTGAAGAACATCTAGTTCGTAGGTGCCAGACTACTGCTGTTTTTAAAAAGCTATGACAATAAGGTAGTATACTGGAAAACCCGATAGACTTGTAAGTATAGTAGCATGAATAACGATGCTGTAATTGCAGGGTTTTTTCTTTCCTGTTGGAGAGAAATGAATCAATATCCAAGGAGGAACAGTATAAGAACTTTTCAATAAGTTGTACTGCTTTTCGACAGGCATATGACTTTTTTGACTCAAGCCAATTGTCTGATTCAAAATTATTACTGGACTATTTCCTAAACTGTGCATTAAAATTTGTCTGAAAAGGTATTGCCAAGCAAAGGGTATTTCACAGTGTTTCCAGAAGCATGTTTGAATAATCATGCAGAATTTCTTTTTGCTACTGAGTACCTTAATAAAGAATCAATACTGTAGCAGGTCTCAGAGGAGAGACTCTCCACACAATCTTTTGCTTGGTTCAGTTGACACTGAGAATATCATGCAAAGATGTGGAGAAACATTTCATCTGGCTTGTCCTCTCACTGATTAGTCCTAGGGAGATACTTGATTACGGAATAGGCAGGAAACATGCTTTGCCATCCCTTCACAATTTAATTTGCAATTTTGCTACACCCTAAGACATGAATTACAAGTTATTAGAGTTTTGCGTTTGGAGGATAAAGTATGAGGTGGAATAAAATAAAAAATTAGAGAAGAGGAATGAAATGTGAGAGAATAATATCCTCTTATCTTGACAACTCTAGAGTACTGTAGTGGCAATCATACCTGATGAGAAGAGGTTTTGAGTGAAGACATGTCCTGACTTTTATCATAAATAGATTGGAATTGCCATTTATATAACATCTTGTTTATGCCTGTGCTCGGCACTTGCATCAGTCCATACAAATTCCTCAACAGCAATACTTGAGGATAAATTATTGAAAATTAATTTTCATAGTTTTAGCTGTACCTTGTCTTCTCTTCCTTGCAAGCTGGAAATTGAATATTTGTCCACACATATTAGAGTTTACAGTGTTATGAGACTGAGAGGTATATGTTCTGAAGGACTATTTGGAGAATAGATGAGAAGTCAGAATATGAAATAAAATAGAAAGAGTTTGCATTATATTAGTCCTTAAACTATCCTTCTTTTCTTGAAGATTATACTTAGAGAATGTATGTTTCAATAGGGAAAATACAGAGAGAAGATATAGGAAAGAAAGTATGCTTTGATGTAGTCGATTTAGTGTGATAGAAACACAGGCTGTGTCTCATTTCCCTGACTCCATGGGCCATCTGTGGTGAACATCGGGAACCAGGGCAAACGTTGATCCAGCTGAACACTGATTCCACCCAAAGAGAACTAAATGCAAGTTCAACTAAATAATCCAAAGAATTTGATTATGAACAGTATTTCCCCAATATGGAGAAGAAATGGATAACCTGATAGAACTTTTCTGTGTGGAATTGCAGAAATCTGCAAATGCTCATGTGGGTGTAGATAAAACATGCATGCACCTAAAAATTTGTTCAGACCCTTTATTGAATTTTCTATTAGCAGCAGATCACATAATTTATAAAATTTACCTAACAGAGAGTTTTCTTTTTCCTCCTCTTTAGAAAACTAGGTATATTGAGCAATTAATTTTTGTCAAATCTAGCAGTGCTTTCTTAAATACAAGTTTCTGTGTATGAAGAAGTAAATATTATTACTAATCTCTGTGTTAAATTTCTGTTAATAACGGTAGTGTTCTTGATGGTCCTAAGCATATTTTCACACATTTCAGGACCACTTTCTGCCTGGACCTTGCAAAATATAACCTCTTCAATTTAAGAATAAATCAGCTTACAAGATGTTAATGTTTGGTTTAGAAGTCAGAGAAAAGGATTACTGTTATGAGTGCTTCCTTTCAGAATACTGTGGTTGTAAATTTCTACACAATGTCTACGTAATGTACTCTGTTTTCAAGATGCTACTTTAAAAGCATATTGTGCACTAAGTAATTGCAAATAGCAGAGAATTAGAAAATTGAGAGCATTCTTGTTCCTCACAGTTTTTTTATGAAATTTTCCACTAACTTCAGAAATATATTAAGAGCACACTCAGTACTCATTACGCACACAAACAAATGAGGTTTTTCTTTTAATCCCTGAAGAAGATTTTCTTTGAAAGTTTCCATACTTTTATCATCCGCTCCAGAACATTATGGTTTAGAATTGAATTTCGCATCCACTTCCCGCCCAGCAGAAGAATTTTGTCTCTTGCGATTTACACTCATTAAGAGGCAGGAGTGATCACTCACTCTGTGTGATGGCATTACAGTACCCACAAACCTTACAAAACATCACTTTAGCATTGGGGATGGGAAGGAGGTTTTACATTCAAAAGAAAAATGGGATTTGTTAATTTAGTACATGTCTTTCAAAAATATGCTGATCCTTAAACTAAAATATAAGTTTTTATACCACATTAGTCATAATATTCCACCATTACATGAAATTATATTTTTATCATTATAAAGAGTATACCATTCAAATTATCTTTACAGTGCATTGTAGACTCCTTGGGGGAAAAAACCCAACAAAACAAACGTACAAAAAACCAAAACACCATGTCCATTCCTGTTTTCTTCAATTGTGTAGAAGTACTTATCTTGCTTTATTAGTCAGTGGCAATGAGATTTACACAAAACAAAGATCCTTCTTAGTGTAATACATACTCTGTAAGTCCAATGACCTTTTCTTCAAAACATTTCAGAGGAGGTAGGTATCTACCAAGAAAGAACCAAACTTTCAATAAACACTCTAATGTCTCATTATTCTAATGTAGAATAATAAGTTATTTTATTCTGGTTTGCATTATTTACATAAAACAGAGTAAATCTCCTCAACTGCAGGTAGCCTTGCACTGGCAAGACTGTTCTCAGAACGAAGATTTCAGCATAAGACTTATAGGTTCCTTAGTATATTATTTGTATCACTTATTTGCACAAAATAAATCATAGAATCATAGAATGTTAGGGGTTGGAAGAGACCTCTGGAGATCATCTAGTCCAGCCCCCCTGCCACAGCAGGTTCACCTACAGCAGGTTGCACAGGATGGCATCCAAGTGGGTTTTGAATGTCCCCAGTGTCAGAGACTCCACCACCTCTCTGGGAACCCTGTTCCAGTGCTCTGCCACCCTCAAAGGAAAGAAGTTCAGATGGAACTTCTTATATTCAAGTTTGTGCCCATTGCCTCTTGTCCTATCACTGGGCACCACTGAAAAAAAGACTGTTGCCCTCCTCCCAGCAACCTCCCTTTAAGTATTTGTAAACATCGATGAGATCCACCCTCAGCTTTCTCTTCTCTAGACTAAAAAGACCCAACTCCCTCAGCCTTTCCTCATAAGAAAGATGCTTCAACCCCCTAATCACCTTCATGGCCCTTTGCTGCACCCTCCCCAGCAGTTCCCTGTCCTTAAAGTGGAGAGCCCAGAACTGGACACAGGACTCCAGATGCGGCCTCACCAGGGCAGAGTAGAGGGGGAGGATGACCTCCCTTGACCTGCTTGCTATGGTCTTCTTGATGCACCCCAGGATGCCATTGACCACCTTGGCCACAAGGGCACATGGCTGGCTCATGGACATCCTGTTGTCCACCAGGACTCCCAGGTCCCTCTTGGCACAGCTGCTTTCCAGCGGGTACCCAACCTATACTGCTGCAGGGGGTTATTCCTGCCCAGGTGCAGGACCCTACACTTGCCTTTGCTGAACTTCATAAGGTTTTTTCCTGCCCAACTCTCCAGCCTGCGCCAGTTGTGCTGAATGGCATCACAGCCTGCTGGTGTGTCAACCACCCCTCCCAGTTTAGTGTCATCATCAGCAAACTTGCTGATGGTACACTCTGTCCCTTCATTGAGGTCATTGATGAATATCTTGAACAGAAATGGATCCAGCACTGACCCCTGAGGCACACCGCTAGTGACAGACCTCCAACTAGACTCTGCCCCACTGATCACAACCCTCTGAGCTATATCTGCCAGCCAGTTTTCAATCCACCCCACTGTCCTTTCATCTAACCCACATTTCCTAAGCTTGCCTATGAGGATGCTATGTGAGACAGTGTCAAAAGCCTTGCTGAAGTCAAGGTAGACAACATCGACTGCCCTCCCCTTATCTATCCATCCAGCATTGCCATTGTAGAAGGTTATTAGATTAGGCAGACATGACTTCCCCTTGGTGAATCCATGTTGACTACACGCCCCTTCTAGGACTGACTATCTGTGTACAGGACGGCCTTGCCCACTGGGTACTTGCCATTGAAATAGTTACATGGTAATTAGACAGGAAAAGGAAAATGTAAACAGAATATGAGGGTAATAGCATTTAAACATGTGGTATCAAATGTTATCACAGGGAGGTCTTCCCAGTGAAATCAGTAGGAAGGCTCACCTGAATTTAGGGTTAGATTGTATCTTAAATGCACAGTACATAACCATGAGTGAAATGGTTAAATATGGCTGGGTAGAAGTGGCTGTTGAAGGCAACTGCCAGCATTTGACACCTCCTGCTTTCCCAGGAATCTTACTGATCAAACATGCTTGCACACTCCCTGTCTTGCATCCCACCACACACTCCTGTTCACATCCTTACCTTCCATCTTAGATCTCAATCTCAGCTCAGCTCCCATGTTCACAACCCCAGCCAAGGGCTGGCTATTACTAATTTGGGAGTAGTCTACAAACAGGGAATCGGTGAGAACATCCTTATGCCACATCTCTATGGCCTTCTTTAAAGCACTGTAACATAGCCAAATAAAGAACCCTGCTGTTTTCAAGGCAGGGCTCAGCGGAGCTTTACACCACCTGCATGTTCCCTGCTGTGACTCACACTCTGCCTGTGGCAACCACGCTTTCCTGCAAGGCTCCGTCTCATAAAGGTCCATAAATCACCGTGAAGTCAAATGATTCAGGTTAATAATAATTAAAAAGATATGTCCATGTGTAGAAGAGGTTTCATGGCTTTTTAGAGTATGGTTTGAGGTCTGGCTTGACTTTAAGACTGTTTGAAAGCTTATTGAGTGAAATTTGAGTGGAAGATCCCCAACACTAGGATGTAGTCATTTTTGATTACCTGTAAATTCCAACTATGAAACAATAAGGCTTTCAGCTTAGCAAATAGTGAACATTTACACTCAACTCACCAGCCTGAAAATGCGTCATATTTTTCTCATTAAGGCCATGCTGTTTTGTCAGAAGAGCTTTTCCATTTCTGCTGCCACTTTTAAAACTGCTCTGCAATGCTACACCAAGCCTCAGGATGACTGATCTGAGAATTAAGTAAGAGCAGACCTTGTTACAAAAATTTATTTCCAATAAATACATTGATTTACCCTGAAACTCTCAAAATAAGAGAGAGAAAGATGTTTCTCAGAAGCCAAGTACCTCAGAAAAGTGGAATAGTTTCTTCCAAACTATGTCAGTGAATTCAGAGATTATAGATACTTTTTTCCAATCAAGTTTGTGCCATTGTATTCTCATGTGCCCTGTGCTGGATAAATTCTGTCAGAGTTCTTAGCTATGTATATATGTATGCATACAAATGTATATATATGTGTATATGTACAGCTTGAGTTGTTCCACGCTTTCTCTTGTGCATTTTCATGTCTGTGCTCATGTATATTCACCTAAGCAGCTTTAATTTCTCCATTTAGCACTGAAACAAAGAGGTTTCTCAGGAATTGCAGTCTTGCTAGAACTGCAGAAAGGTGACAAGAATCTTTTGTTTGTCCATTTGCGGTAAGTTATGATAAGTTTATTATCTTGTGTAGTTCCTAGTCTAGGTATGTGCAGAACCTCCATGCAAAGTGAAAGGTAGTATGTAACACTAAACCCATGCTAACTCTGAATATGCATCCTGTAATGGTACATCTTAAACCAGGATCATAATTTGGTTAACAGGAACATCCAAAAGACTGAGAAATGCTCAACAAAATTGTCACTGCTGCCTATATATATGCTTCTTAGAATAATTTTTATTTTTTCAAATATGAAACACCACAAAACAAAACAAGCCTAATTGTGCAAGCTCAACAAACAAGATCTTTCTGACAAAATGGTTCAATATGACACAGCTTCACTTCAGTAGTATTGACAAAACAGTGCATTCATCAATAAATATGTCATCTCCTCTGCTCTGTGATTCTGCTGTGCCTGTAAACATTCAGTCTCCTGGATGAACATACCTAGTGAGGGACTGTATTAATGTTCTACATTCAGAAGGTAATCATTAATCATGGGTTGTAAAAATTGCTTAGAAATGCATAATCTCTTAAAACTGACACTGAAGTGAAGCTTTAAAGTTAGATCAAGTCATACATATTAAAATTATATTGGTATTATTTCTTTTATTTCTGTAGTTATTATTAATACCACAAAATGGTAGCCATCTTCCATGTAGAGGAGAAGCCAATTCTTCTACCAGGTCTTCCCAGTCTGAAAGAAAATCAAATGTGTACCAGCTAGAGAGGCAACATACTTACTAAAGTAATAATGGATTGGGAGTGTTTTTCTTCCATTGCATACAGTTTCTAAATCAAGACCCTTAGCATCCATTATCCACCTAATTTCTTCATCATCAGAAGTAGATCTGGAAGAAGAAGCTGACTGATGAGAGCTTTGTAGTCTAATGGAGGCTTGTCAATGGTCCTGTTTTTATGGAAGGCACATGAAGTATGGAGTTGGCATCACTGACAAAGCAAAGGTCCAGAATTAAGTTCAAACTGGACCCTGTATTTCACATGTGCACATCAGATAATCTTTATTCTTGGTTGGGTCTTATTAATGTCAGAATGAAGGATTCGGGAACTTCCTTTTTCCAACTGGTAGCTCCAGTTACTATAATAATAATATAACTCACACTGAAAGCCAGCACTGATATTTTCCTCATTTCTACATAGTTAACTTGTATCCATGTATTGGGAATCATGCTTCTAGAGAGTTTACATAGACTAAAATTGATTTTCCCAAGCCTGTCTGACTCTTAGGTAGACCATTTTCATTAATGTTAGGCATATGTATCACTTTCTCATACAAAATTAAACTGACTTTGAGAAGTATCTCAGATATGGCTTAGCTTTTGAAAAGCACACATAAACTACAATTTTTCTGATTTTAACAGGATAGATATTATAATTATAGTTATCTAATAACTTAGATTTTTCCCTGAGTTATGTATATGTACCTGCAAACACGTAATAGAGAAGGAGAAGGAAAGATCGAAGGGCAGTGAGGGACAGACAAAGAGAGAAAAAATCTCTTAATATCTTGGTCAACATGTAGAAACGTGCCACTTACACATTACTAAGTCAGCATAAGTCCGACCTTGTCTTTAATGCCAAAATTTGTCCATTTCATTTTTCATAGTAAAGGATCTGATTGACTAATGGACTTGTCTGCCAAGTCTCTGGGACAACACTTAAATTTCCTTTGAGAGTGTTTTTAATGGTGATGGAAGATGACACTGGAGCTTTAGAGATATATTTGAACTTCCTGGAATGGGTGAATAAGAGCTGCACAGAGACATCCCAGAAAATTATGTTTCCCAAGTTCTACTTTTGATATGACTTATTTGAGGTCTGAGTAACTAGCAATTAGTAAAATCAAGGGTTTCCTGCAAAGAAAGAAGGCTGAATTATGAAAATGGGAGATCGTAATTATCTACTGATAATTACCAAGTTTAAAAATGTAGCTGGTGATTTAAGGTAATGCTAGTCATATTTTGATATATGCTTCAATTGGAGATAATTAAAAAATAAAGAAAAAAACCCCCAACAAATGTCATTACCTTTTGGAAGTTTAATTTTTCTATATGTTATGCATTATATGCTCCTTGCCCTTCTCAGAAAATGTCACGGTCTTAAAATTTGCAGTCAGGACAGAATAAAAGAGACTTAGAACAAAAGCAAACCAGGCTATTATCTGTGAAGTACATTACTAACAGGATGATAGTAAGGAAGGAGGCTAGGAACTCAACTGTGAGTCTATTTACACATTTTCACAGGTAGATTAGAAGACATAAAGAGCATCTTTTTCTTCTCCTTGAGTTACTAACATCAGTTGAGCATGTTTTTAATTCACAGTAGAAAACAAGGTGCTGCACAGTTACGTCTCCTCTCACCATCTCATCATCTTCTCTCTGTGCAACATGATGGAAAGCAGGTAAACGCTTGGGAAGGATGGTCTCGGCATTGTCAAGGCTCAATGGAGCTGCAAAAAGCAGCTGATCAGCATTTCTTTCCCTTTCAAACCTCAGAAAAGAAGCAGATGTTGTTGTTGAGGTTGTGGAAACCAGGTATTGCTGGGATAGCCATTTCTGATTTCAGATCAGCTCCTTGGTCACTCAGTGGTCACTCCTGTGGCAGCGTAGCTGCGGAATAATGGAACAGTGCATGAGCTGTACAATATGTGCTGGAGAAGCTGTCTCCGTACTTGGTGACTTGCCCATTGCCAGCTCCTACTGATAGCCATCCCCAGGTTAGTTAGGTTACAGTTAACTTAGAAATACCAGCATAACTTTTAATGTCCAAAGATACCAAGAGAGAAGTTGCAGTTACTCCAGCACAGCACCAGGGCTGCGAGAACCTGAGAAGCTGGCCCAGAGGACGGCAGCTAACACCAGGCTGTCTGCACGTGTCCATGAAAATCTGCCCTGAGGAAACCCCAGCTTCCTGAGGGGGACAGGGGCAGATGCATGGCAAGGCAGGGAAGGGGAGCAGGAGAGGTGGGAAGAGGTGTACGCTACGTGGCATTTCTCCCCCTACATATCTGTGCAATTTCAGAGAGAAAATAAGTTCTGACCCCCGCTTTTGGAAATACAGTTAGTTGCTTCAGAGCGAGTCAGGATTTTGAATCCCATGTTTCTGTTTTTTCCTCAAGTTTATATTTTTTCCTTTGTGGCAAAAGGCTTAGTTTTGAATAGTGATGATGGTTCTTTTAGAGCAGCTTCAGCAACCGCTTTCTGGGAGAGGATATGAAAATGTAAGACTGGTATAATTTCGGCAGTAAATTTATAAGGACCTACTTAAAATAAATGCAGCAACATCAATAAAATAAGGAAAAAACCCAGCAAAATTTGCATCTGGGGTAGGAAGAGTGAGGCTGGGGCTGAAGAGGGAGCATTTTGTGTGCCAACGTCTTCCAGGATCGGGCCCAAACTTAGCCTACAGCAAATCTTGCTGTAAAACTGACTTTGTAACAGGCTTTTGTTACTCTACCATTTCCAGCAATTGCCTTAGGGTAATTTGAGCATTTCAGCTCCTGGAAAAATAGCTAACATGATATAATATATATTTATTAGCAGACAAACACTGTAAATTGTTGATATTTCCACCTTTCAAGACAATTGTTAAAAGTGAAATAACAAGGCAGTCTTGTCTTAGGTGTGACAGTCTCAGCTCCTGGCACACTAAGCTCTTGTTTGATAAGCTATGTTCATTTCATATTTGTGTAATACCCTGGAAGAAATTAGGTTGCAATAAAGTCCATTTTTGTCACTGCATGTAGCAATGAATATCACACCCAGCAGGGTACAGTGGCACCTGGCTGTCCAGACCCAGTGTAGCACAAAGCCATCTGGGGGTAATTACAACAAGGTATTCTTTAAAGACCAGATGGGACCAAGGAACAGAAGCCCCTACCCCTCCCAGTCATTTACAACATAATTCCTTTCAATGATATACTTAATCCTCCCACCAGCTACGCTTTTCAGCTTGCTGTTGTCACTGTTCCTTTATGTTAATTCAGTTGAGAGAGACAGAAAGAGAGAGAGTGGAGAGCGAGCCACCGGTGCCTCAAGGGACTAAAAGAAATTATTCATCCTTAAATTGTTTCCACTACACCAAGTACAGTAACAATTTTATTTTTTTTTTAAAGAGGGCTGAAATTATCCTAAAGAAGGTCAATGCTATAGCCCTGTGCAACACCAGCTGAGTTTTATTCAGCCACCTGTTAGCTACGAGGGTTCTGCACACGCTCATGATGCATTTAACCAGTTTAAAGGGTCTTTTTATTGACTGGCAGCCTCCCTACATTCAGAGTGCTCAAGACATGGCCCTGCTTTGTGATCATATGTGGCACACAAGACTTAATTCAATTATGTTGTAAGCCTATCCAGTTTGTATCAGTGCCCTTTCACTTTTGTGTCATTTGTCTTGTATCTTGTAAAGAGTTGTGTTTCTTTTTTTTTTTTTTTTTTTTTTTTTTTTTTTTTTTTTTTTTTTTTTTGGAGGAAAAGGCATGCACTAGAATAAAACTGCCTTTATTTCATCATTCAGATTTGCGCTGCAGATGTACAGGCTACACTTTAAAAAAAACACAAAAAAGTATTTTTATTAATACAAAAGTGGCAAAACAAAAGCAGAAGTCTTCTACAGTTTTAAAACCAAAGGTATACCCACACATTTAATTTTGAAAGAAGACCAAGCGGAAAGCCCAGACATATTTCAAATAAGAAACAAATCGAGAGATAAATAAATAAAGAAAAATAAGCAAATTTATTTAATAACTTCAAAATTACAAACCATGAAGGTGTGGATATTGCTATCCTTTCTTCAGAAGTAGTTTATTCATTTTAAAAGAACTGGATGGCAAGTCACTTCTCAATACGACTAAGCTTGAAAATATTTGGGCCTTAGTTATATTGATATATAGACTCTGAATTCATGATCAAAGTGCAAGTAAATTGCAAATTTTCGAATACAGTGTTTTGTTATTTTTAAAAAAATGCAGCAAGGTGTTGCTACTGTTTCACAAATCTGTATGAACACTACAAGTGTGAAAACAAGATGCCTTTTGACCTTGAGTTACCTCAGACAGTCCTGAAGTTCAAAATCATACTATAATGTATTTTACTTTCAGTCACTGTTCCAAGATTCTTACCAAACATTAAAGAAGCACAAATCCTTTAATTTCAACAAGCCACCAACCATGTCCCTATGTTCATTTAAAATAGGTTCAAATGCATAACAATTTGTCTCTCACAGAAAAAGCTGTAAAGGAGGAAGCTTGCTGCATACAGACACCATAAACTCAAGCTGAAATCACTCTGTAAGTACAGCTCCAATAAGAGTGGAACAGACAGAAGGGCAATCAACCTGGTTTTTAAACTTGATTTATAAAGACTAAATTAGTTTATGCTGACAGCTGAAATAAATAAAAATAAAATGTGCTGTGGTGAAATGTATCTTTTACCTTTTATAATGCCTTTTACATCAAACATTCGTGCTGTGAAATCACAGTTATAAAATCTTACCTCTGCTCAAGGTGTGTGTGTGGATTCCATCATAGTAATAGATAAACACATCTCTATTCAACTGAGATAAATATTCATTGATATCTCTTCCGTTTCCTTTTTCCACAGAGCAAAAGTCAGAGAAAGGGCAGTAGTGCCAAGTTACTTATCAGTCTGCATGGCAAATGGGTATCGGTTGCTGATATATCAGCCTCAGCACTGAAACACCCTGACCATGCAAGACATTTTATTGTCTGCCTTCATAATATTTTCCTTCAGAGTGGCTAAAAGAGCTTGTCATAACTGTGAACAGTTTATATCTCGCATTTGATACTTTTCTGGCTAACTTTCCACAAATGGATTGTTGTTTTGGTCATTTTTCCCCACTCATCTGAAAGATTTGAGAAAGATTTTTGAAGGATTCCCAAAAATCTTAACTGAGTTAAGAAGAGGTGTAAATACTCTGGAGAATACCACTCATTCAATTTTGTTTGGGATCTGTTAATAGCGCCATGCATCCCACGGACATAGACCACATAACAGTATTTCTACTTCCTCATCAAACAATTTAACCTTTATTATGGAAAAGAGTTCCTGAAGGAAGAATTGGAGAGTTTAATTTTTAAAAAACAATGAAGAGAGAATTACTGGGAAAGAGCTACTGTAAAGCATTAAAAATCTAATTTTACATATGTGAAGACACACAAGGATCTCAGCATTAGAATGAAACTGATCCTTCCTCTCCTTCAGAAGTGACTGACGTGAAACTGTCAGATTCTGATTTCAGCTAATCCCTTCCCTACCAAGTAAATGTATATGTACGTAAAGTACAGAGAACCCGCGAAAGTGAAGTTGTACAGAAGTCAGCTTATTAATAGCCAAATACCAATACTAGGAGCTTTAACCCAGGTCCTCAGGGAAGTAAATGAAAAACAAGGACTGTGCTGATAGCTTTCCACCTTGTTTTCATTCTACCATATCACTTCTCTAATTATGGACTACTGATCCGGTCACATTTATGTATTTAATTTCCAGCAATACCTCTGAACCAGATAGTTCATATATATAAGTAAATTTTTTGCAAATAAAAACATGGTCTTGATTACAGTGAGCCATTATATCTCACAAATGCTTGTGTTTTAGCAAACTGCAAACAAGAAGAATATAGCTTAGTTCAAAAATCACTGATAGATATAAAGGATGGACTGATGCAAAAAGCTTCCTTATCATTTTCCCAATCCCTAAAGACTCCCAGCAACCATTTGATTTTTTTTTAGATGTAAGGACGTGGTAACTGGTTTAATTAAAGTAAGACTCATATTAGAATTTTACGTAGTTTCCCAGCACAACTTAGTCCGCTTTAAAGTGCAAACTCTTCCAGTGCAACCTCTTACTTCTACATCTACCCTGAAATTTGCTTTCTTCTCTTTTTACTTTTTGATAACATCAGTTTAGTTTCCTATGACCTTTGGTTTGCCTAGAAGTGTCTTCATAAAGCACAGTGTTAGTGACAACCTCTATGTCATGTAGGGACTAGTGCTAGAAAGCCCCATTTTCACACATCATAGGAAAACTCAGCGGGAAAACAGTCATCAAATAATAAAAGGGAAAAAAAAAAAAAAACCAGTCCAGAAATACTGAGAAACAAAGACCGTGTTCAGTCCCATGCAAGAAACCAGCCCTCTATCTTTTGCATTTAGAGGGAAGCTGTACTTAGAATCCCTGAAAAGAATCCTTCCCTCTTCGTATCAACGGAGAGCTTTCCTCTCCTCTCTGTTGAAAAGTAGGCATACAGAAGAAGCTGTGAATCCCTTTTCCTCCATCATCCATTCCTTCTTCTCTTGTGAGGGAGGGGCGTTTTTCAAGTGTAAAGTTTTCGACAGAAAACTCATTATTTTTGTTGTAACCCCACAAAGAAATGAAAATTTCTTCCATCAAAAATAAAAATGCAAGATTCCCAATAAGATGTGCCTCCAGCTGCAGCTGAATGTTGAACTATAAAGAAACATGCTATGTGAACTCACTTTTAATGCCCCACACCTTATTTAGTCTTTTGAAGCCTTTATGTCTCCATCATCTCTGTGGAGCCAAGGAGTTATCTTGTTACAGTGAGAGGAAGGATGTTAAAAGCTGAGTAAGGCATGGACCTATTGGGCAAATTTATAAAAAAATAAATCAATAATGATTATTAAATACAGAGGTACTACCAGTGGCTCAGGAAGTCCGTGAGATGGGTCTTTGGAACAGCTTTCCACGTGAATACCAAGATATATGCTCGGTAGTATTGTCTTATTGGAAGTTGTTATTGCCCTTGTTGGCTGCTGCTTACTTGTTCTTCTGCTAAGGAAAGCGGTAGCAGTATCTATAAGCCCTCTCTGAGTAGATATGTTATTAGGACTAAAGAACGAAAAGAAAGAGGAAGCAGTCAAAGGGTTAAACATAAGAAAAGGTAACTGTAGGAGGACATAGAGCAGAGTAACCCTGGGAGCAACCACCACTTCCTGGTAAGTCCAAGCAGACCATGACTACACAGTGCAGTCTGAAGTCATCACAGAACATGAAGATAGAAATATGGTCTACCATTAACTGGTTCACTCTTATTAAGCTTGCTTCTCCTGGTGCTATGGAGGACCATAAGGAGATAAATGCGGAGATCTCTGACCTGTTGAGGCCTCAGATGGGGAGGGTGAACATCAGTGAGAATTTCTGAGCTCCTCCAGCAGACCAGCTAGTGGATAGTGCAGAGTACAGCATTTCCTTCTTGAAGCAGCACAGCCACGTGGTGGATTTTTCTTTCCACAATGTTTGAAGTTGAGTCCTGTTTCTACAACTGCCTTTGAAGAAATTACATGTCCCTTTTTTAAGAAAGTTATAGATGGTGAGTGAACCTGATGATAGGGCCAGGGCCATGCAAACTGGGTATCAGTTCGGTGGTTGTTCCCAGGGCATCTAGAGTGATTCTGACCTGCGCTTATATGGTTATTTTCACATTTTAAATGGCAAGTATATGAGATAGCTACTCCAAAGATGATGGAACATAAGGAGGAAAGTTGCTGATAGCTCTTTTCCACATGGCTCTGTGCAGGAGTGTTTTGTCCGGGTTCTTTTTTCTAGACTGGGAGACAGCCCCTTAGTTTAATATGGAGAAATCTGGCTTTTATTTTCAGTGACTAGGCTTGTCAGTTTAGGAATTCTCAGAATAATTCAATTTGTCCAGCTTATTGAGGTTTTTTCAGATGCTTTTTGGCAGTAGAAATGTTTAGATTTGAAGGTGCAAGCCATGTATAAAGAAATGCTTTTAGTCTGAGATGTGCTGAGAAGTTAGGATGTTATGAAGAAAAACTGAGAAGTCATAAAGACAGTGGTTTGTTACAGAGTTAGATTTGACCTGCAGCTAAAATGAAAACATGTTTGTCTGGCTAGAGGGAAAAACATACAAGAGAAGAGAGAAAAAGTAAGCCAATAGTTTCTTTGCTGACTTGAGTAGTGCCTTTTTGACATTACTTACTGTCCACTGAATGAAGTATAAACTCTGCTTGGTTTGACGGATCCTTGTCTTGGTGAATGCTTTCACATTTTTAGATTGCTTAGTAGTTAAGCTAAATCAGAACTTCAAGAAAAAGACGGAGAATTGTCAAGAATGTGCAAAAAACTGTGAAATGATAACAGACTTCTGAATATGCTTATACAGATTAAAAAAATAGTATTTTTTTGCATCTCATTCTTACTGTATATTCTGTCAGAACAAAAATAGTTTCGGTATTTGATTTTGTAATGTCTTTCAGTTTGAAATGAAGGTTTTTCTGTTAAAAAAATTAAATAGAAAAAAACGAGGGATTGCCTGATGTTGTCATCAACATATCTCATAAAAATTTCCCCAAAAGTCTGCCATGTAGTTACATATTTTGACCTTTAATTTCTATTATTTTACACTTGGCAGTGCACAGTTACCCCACAATGCAAGATATCTGGCTGGCATCCGTAATCTGCTATGTTGGTAATATAAAACTCAAGTGGAAAAAAACCCTCAAGTCTAAAAGTTCTCAGTGAATACCAGCAAGGCCATTGCTTGATTGCGTTGGATACTAGTTAATTCAGATGAAAATCTAATGTAGAGTATAGGAACCTCTAATGATGATGAGGTGAAATCTATACTGTTCTTTTCTAATCACATCACATATGCAACGGGGTTTAAGAAAAGTGCAAGGTTCCTGATTTGTGGGTACGGATTTAATTTATTTAGCAAGCTAAATACAATTTCTTCTAAGACTACCAGATGACCATTCACATTGCTGTTGCACAGCTTGCAATATGCAATGTTGCAATATCTAAGTTTCTTAAGAAATGTTGGCTGAAGGTGGATTTTTTCATGTAGTATAGAATCCAATAGAAGAAACACTGCCTATACTTAGAGGTATTAAGTCAAAAAGGGATTCATAATGACTGACTTTAACTTCTTGAATAACACGAACAATAGGATTTCAGTCTTTCCTTCCAAAATCTTTGATATTGACTAACATGGCAAATCAAAATGGTCAGGGTCTGTTTTCTTCTAGATATTAAACACTGCTGAAAACAGTATAAGGTATCCAGGAGATGAAGACTGTAGCTATTTTAGTAAACTAAACAGTCCCAGGAAATGTTTGCAACTGCAAGAAAATGGTTACTTACTTACACCATTAACTCATTGGAGAATTCCCTGACCTTGTTTGGCAGCTAGCGCTCCCCAAAATAATGCAAAGGGGCAGAAGGTAACATGGTTCAGGCACCAGCCCCAGCTGGCAGTGAGGTTTGAGCTATGTTTTTCTGCAGAGGAAGAGATTTAATAGTATGGATGTGGGGTTTTCTGTGATGAATGTCTCTGAATACGATGTCACCAAACGCACAACACCAGAATCCAAACAGAGTACTGCACTTGGCGTATTTGAGCTCTTGGCTGTGTTACTTTTCCTTGAACAGGGCCCTTGGTATTCTTTTTAGTGGAAGGATTCTTTCAAAAGAAAAGAAAGTAGCTCTCCTTCACTGAGATCTCTGGTTATGCATGGCAACTGGACGTAATTGTCACATGCTTGGTAGCCTAAACAAAGAAAATCTATCTCCCCTGCACTACTGTCAGGAAAAATTGTGCTTACAGCTACCTGTATGCAGATAATGACAGGTCTTGAAGAAAATGAAGAGCAACAAAAAATATTTGTATTTTGCCAATGTTGCAGACTTAGGATGATGAGAGGGGAACTAAATATTTAGGAAAGAAAGAACATGTTTAAGGATACCTATATGATTAAATGACTAGATTAGGGCTTGGTGTTCCCCTACAAAAAGAATAGAAAATATATTACAAGAGGTTGAAATCTGTAGAAGACAGGTAAGGCAAAAACCAGAGTGGTAAAGAAAAAAAAATGCAGACTTGTAAAATATATAAACTACTACCTAATAATAATAAATATCTTCTTGGCAAGGGTTGTGTCTGTGAGCCTTCTAAAGCAGTAAATCTTTGGGAGATACACAAACGACCAGAGAAGCAGAGCACTTTATGGACAAGGGGCACAATGGGAACAGGAATAGAGACAGAGAAAATAGAAAATAAGATTATAAGCAGATAAACCATTTTCCTTTTTAGTAAGTCAAGTAGTAAGTTTCAAAAAGTGAGTAAAGCAATAAAGTAATAAATTAAGTGTACTATGCAGTAAATTTACAAAAAAAAAAAAAAAACAAAACAAAAAACACCTAGAAAAAACCTGCACAAAATTACATGCATTTTTTACTAGATCAGCATATAAATTGCTTATAGTAGTTGCTTTCTGAAAGGTGCAACTATCACCCCATTTTGTATTACTTATTGTACAGTTTTCTAGTATGTTCTTGAATCCTTCAGACTTCCCACATTTGCTGATATTGATATACCACAGCAAAGTCTGTGCCTCTGTTCCCCTCTCAGCCTAGTGCAGAATGAACACTCTGGGTAAGGAAATAAAATAACCGATAATTGCTCTGCTTTGCAAAGTCTTTCCTGGCACCTTGCTGGTTCTGTGGGACTCCAGATGATGATAGTAGGTATCACCTCATGCTCAAGTAGCCATGGCCAATAGTTTGATATCTCTGCCATCTTCTGCACCAGACTGGTTGCCCTGGAGCAGGAGGATTTTGACCCTGATCATGATCATGAGTAGGATCTCTGGGTTAAATTCCACTGTTTCCCACATGTGTTTAAAGTCAGACTCCATAGGGCAATTTTGCCTTTGAATGAATTTAAATGTGATCAAAACTGAGGCCAAAATATACTGTTACTTTGAAAATACCAGTCACAGGGGAAAAGAATTTTTACTGACAAAAATTACTCAGGGCAAAAGTTTCCCTTAAATTTTATGGGCTGTCTGTATAATCATGCTGTTTTCTTTCAGAGTGTTGAAAACAATGAAATACTATAATGTTTAGCAGCAGAAACGAACATTTCCTGGTGTATTTAAACTCTGAAAGTCATTAACTTTCCTCTAAGGTGCATCTATGTATCAAACAGTGAGCCTGATCTTGCAGGCCCTTTCCCAGGTCAGTATTCTGTTTTCATATTCATTTCCATGGAATGTTTTTATTGAAACAATAAGTAATAAGAAAATCCCATTTATAATCTGTTCTCACTGGTGAAAAAAATATTCCTGAAACCAAACTGATTTTACTTCCCTGAGAACCTGAAAGCATGTCTTATCACGTGCAGCCATCTCTACAAACCACCCAAGGTGATCTGTTTGCTCATATTTCTTATAATTGCTTATTCATCTGTTTATTAGAGAACCTGCTAGTAGATAGCTTGTGAGACCATGCCTGCATTTCTGAGTAATGTGCCACAGCGGCAGCGAGCTGGCCTTCAAAGAGCTGCCCTATATTCTGCAATGCAGAGCATAGCAGTCACCTTAGCTACTTTACACTGTTTTTTGTCTGCGGGAATTAAGGCATCGCTGGGCTCCCCTCTGCTTGATACAGATTGCTTACATTTCCTTCTCTAGTTCTTTTAAAGCACCTGCTTCATTATTTTCCGTTGTGGTTTGAAAGATGGAAAAATAAGTATGTGAACTAGTATGTACAGAAAAATACAATAATGTCCAAAGGCCACAGGAACCAATGCAGTGAAGTGCTGAGCAGCCCCTTTTCAGCTTCAATGACAATATAAAATGCTCTGAGATTCCCAAGCACGTTTAAATCCTAGTCCAATCAGGTCTTTTCACAGACTTCAACCGAAGTTCATCTCTCCACTGTTTACCAAAACTAGCTTTTCTTCAGTTGATAACATGAGTCTTGTTTGTCCAATGAAAATTCATTACTACTGTTTACCTAGGTATAACAAAAATGTGGTTTTCTTTTACTTTTCTCTAGAGGACACACCTCTGTTCTTCTCTCTCCTCACTTTCTTTATGTTTCCTTTGGCAACAGCTGAAAATTGCACTTAAAAATGTTATTACAGTTTAAAAGTTGATTAAAGTAAACAGATTTTCAAATTATGTTGCTTACTGAATCTATTAATACTTTGTGAGGGGAGAGCTCAAAAGGCTCCTTTAAGTGATAAATGTATAAATCCCTTTTAGGCTTTGTAAACTAAAGCGTATTGATACATATCTTACTATGCAGTTTTTCAGTTGCTGTAGGGTGGCGGGTTTTTTTATTATTTTTAAGTACCTGTCCCATAAATATTAAAACACATCTCTCCTTAAAGAAAAAAAAAAAAAGAAAAAAAAAGTGCAATCTGGATGCTAGGACAACTAGAAAGAAGTAATAAATTATTGCTGTAATGACATGCTAATTAAAATTTTGCTTGTAACTCATGTAGGAGTTTGAAGCCCAGCAAATTTCTCTTTTCATTTGTGAAGTGTGAAGGTAAATTGCCCAGTGACAGTGGGACATCACTAACAAGTACAAATTGAATAACATGCTATCTTGCTCTATTAGTCCTGACTAGCACGTCTGAATTAGATATTCAGCACACTCCCCATTGTAGACCTGATTGATAAATGCTAAGGAGAATTTGTCAAAACAACAGGGGCTACACCCAATGGGACATCAATATGCTCCATTTAGTCACCCACCCGGCACTTCCTACATAGGATTGTCACATAAAATTAAGACTAGCCGCTAACCAGCCATCAAGCTTGCAGCAGACATCAGGCAGCCTGTGTTCTGTATGCATATTAGTCACATGCTTAACAATTTGGGCTGTCATGACTGAAGCATGCGGTGACCTCTGGAGCAGAGGTTGAATTTTGCAACTACACTGAGACATTACGCTCAGCTGTTCAAGATTTTAGGCCATTTCCTGCCTGATCTGTGCACAGATGCACTGCCCTAAGCTATAATCTGTGGCCTAGTCCAAATGACAAATGGCACAGCGTAGATTATTGCATTATATATTAAGTACTACAAGTCTGTAAATTATAAGTAAACTACTGTTCAGCCCAAATGTCTCCTCCAGCTTTTACAACACTTTCCTTCATAAAGCCTCTCATGTACAAGATAAATAAATATTTGGAAAACGAAGACATCAAAGTTTAAAAACTGAAATGTACTGTTTTCCCTGCAATTAGCTGCTTGAATGTGAAAGAGTTTTGTTCTAACTGTAATTCAATAAATTATTGCTGGACTTGGCTGTCCTCTATCCCTCCCCTTTTCACTGAGAATTATGAGGAAATTAAGCTTTTCTGTGGGCTTTGTATGTTGAAATATTTTTACCAGATAAATGATTGAGGCCAGTATTGTTAGCCACTTTACACGGTTGTTTCAGTATGTATTAGACATTCAATATGCAACACTAATAAAAATGAATAAGAAGTCTAAACTTCATCAGTTCTGAGGGATCTAATTTGTCATTCTATTATGCTTAGTCTCTGTTTATGCACTGAAGTTCTTGTTTATATGTGGAACAGATGTAAAGACTATAAAAAAACAAGCTGGAAGGAAAGTCATTGAATCCCTTTCTTATTACTGAGCTGCAATATTTCAATAGGCTAAACAGGTTTTTGTTAGAATACGATTGTATGTTTCCTATGTGTAGTTAGGACTCCAATATGTCAGTTACTTAATATGAACAATGAAATTCTTTGTTTTAGGAAGCAAAGAGGGAAAGAAAAGAAGGAAGGAAGGAAGGAAGGAAGGAAGGAAGGAAGGAAGGAAGGAAGGAAGAAGGAAGGAAGGAAGGAAGGAAGGAAAGAAGGAAGGAAGGAAGGAGGGGTCGGTCCAGCAGATAGGAAACTGCTTTGAACAACTCAGGTAGATAGTGCAAAACACTAAGTAAAGATCAAATGTTGGCACCAGAAAAAAAAACCCCACAACCAAATCTTATATTTACTGAAGTGCTAATGCAGATGTTCGTCTTGTCCAAAACTGCAACTGAACTGAATATGAGCTTTCAAGAGACTTTGGCAATTTGTCTTTGCATTATATATCAGAAGTTTAAAAGTCTTGCACCCCCCTCCTCTTGCAATTTGTAGTTGCCCAACTAAGAAAATGCTCATACATCTTTCTGGTCTTATAGCTGCATTACGATAATGTTGCCGTCCGCGATATAGCAGTGTTCCAACCTAAGGTGAATTCTGTTGTGTCTTCTAAGCTATTGTGTCTTGAATACCAGATTTGATATACATATGGAATAAATTACCTTATACTAAATTAGTAGGCAGGATGAGGGCCCTTGAGATTGGTAACAGGGCAGCACCTTGCCTCTTGTTTCTCAGCGTAATAGCTTACAGGCCAACCAGCCTCCATAACCTTATGAGCCTTGTTGCAAAGTGACTGGCAAATTGTCATTCTGACAATTCTGACGTCTGTCTTCATGCCATTTTGCAAGTTCTTTAGTTTGGACAGAAATAATCTCAAGAAAATGCTCTTTTACAAGTAATAGGAAAGATTTTAAAGGACCTTCTAGACATTTTTCAGAGAGTCATGAGTTTTTTGACTTTAGTTCATTTAACCAGTGGTAGAAGATAGCAAGATGACAAACACATTTAAGTACTTTCCTTGAGGATTTCATCATGAAACACTAATATACACAAAAATGTGGAGAGGGTCCAGAGAAGGCCCACCAAGGTGGTCAAAGGACTGGGAAGCCTGCCATATAAGAGAGAGAACTGGGTTTGTTCAACCTTGAGATAAGAGGGCTTAGGGGAGAACTTATCATCATGTTCCAATATTTAATGTGTGGCTACAAAGACGATGAAGACTCCCTTTTTATGAAGAGTCACGTGGAAAAGATGAGGGATAATGGATACAAGTTACTCCAGGGGAGATTCTAATTGGACACAAGAGGAAAATTTTTCACAATGAGAATAATCAGCCATTGGAATAATCTCCCTAGGCAAGTGGTGGATTCCTCAACATTGGAGATTTTTAAGATTCAGCTGGACTGGGTGCTGGGCCATCTTGTCTAGACCATGCTTTTGCCAAGAAAGGTTAGACCAGATGATCCTTTAGGTCCTTTACAACCTGGTGTTCCTTGATTCTGTGATCAGTTCTATGAAAAAGGTACTAATGAGGTAAACGTTCTTAGAACTTCAAACTATGTTTGTTCCTGTGAAGTTCCTCAAACTTCACCTTTTTTTTTATCTAAATATTCATAAAATTGAATCTAAAATAAATTGTAGAAAGTATATACAGGAAATAATAATTTCTACTAACATGGTACTAAAAATGTTGACTCCGTTCCCTATAGTCTGACTGCCTTCATTTCTTTGGGCATCAGTTTTTCAGTACTGAAAATCAGTGGAGTATTTAGCTCAAATAGGTACATTTTGCCTTCTTTTTGTGTGATGATAAGATGTATAATAGAACAGTTTACACAATTTTTTTCTTTCTCCTTTATTTGTTGGACTCAAAGTGGAAGATGAACAGAGGAAGAGAAGAAAGCTGTGGTTAAGATAGATGTAGAATCTAGCACTAGGAAAGGATTGCAAAAGGGTAGTGTAAGTCTCAAGTAACTAATTCCAATGGGATTCCTTGAGATTTACAGTGTTTTAAGAGAGGAAATTACCTTACCCTGTTAGAAGGTGCCTTTTCTGTTTGCTCTTCTGGTGCTAATCTTTCATTGGAAGACATAATGATCCCTTAGCATACACCAATCTTGAGACAATCAGTTATGTTCAATTTAATTTGCATGTATTTACCTCTAAAGAATACAGTTTTGGCCTGCTTCCTCTGATAAACTCATAACTCAAATGCTACCTAGTCTAAGCGAATTAGTAAATGAATTCTCCAGCGATACTGGACACTGCACAGTGGAGGTGATGGCAGATAGCATCTCAAGCTAACATTTAGTTAGTGAACTGGAAAGCCCTACACAGTCTGTGAAAATGAGATTTGTAAAACTTCTGCAATCAAGCGATTCAAATATAAGAATAATCCACTTTACGTTCACATAGCAACTGATTATCCAGTTAAGTCTCACATATAGACTAGTGTCAAACCGATGGACAGACTAACCAAAATGAACTTGTCCTGTCTGCCATGAAGATTTCACAGGAAAGAACTGGGATCTGAAACACTGACTGAAGGCTTTTTTGTAAAATATGCAAGAACTTGCTTATATTTGTTCGTGCAAAAGTAAAGAGAATGTATGGGAACCAAATTACATCAGCTGGGTGTTACAAATGAATAACAGATCTTCAGAAGCAAAGAAAGAAGGGACTATAAGCATGCAAAGTCATCAGGAAAAAGAGAGAATCAGGATTTTTTTCTGGGAAATGAGAATCATCATTGGGAACAAAGCTGAAGCACATATGTGAAGGAAGACTTCATCAGTCTTTCCTAGTAGGATCCAGTTCAGCAAACTATGTACACTATATAAACTGGTATTAACAATACAGTTAAAAACAATGAATAAGGTTTGAGTCCCAACAATAAACAAAGTTTGTAGGGTAGGCAACAATTCAAAGAAAATGTCAGTCTTGGGTTCTCGTCCTGGCTGTTGAGTGTTAGGGGGAAATAATACTGGAAGGAGATGCCCTATTGAAATGTAAAGTAAACATTGTTCTCCAGTAATGATGCAAAAATATGTGGTATGAGCTCTGTACACGGCATTAGTTATACGCATGCATGCAACAGGTGACATACATACAAACATGATCTGCAATGAACATGTGTTAATTTTTTTCTGGAGAAATATACATAGACATTAAACTGGTGGCTCAGGGTCATATTATAGAAAGCTGAAGTACAAGAGAATGAGAATTTTTACTGACTACCGTGTTAAAAAAAAAAAACAAACCATACTATACTGTGTTAAGTAATTAAGGACTCACTGAAAAAAGGGAAAATAAAATCAAGCATTGTTTTACCGAGGTGATATCCATACAATGAGCCAACAAGTAAGTTTTCGTTTCAGTTGTTGATCGTTTTTGTGTTTGAAGGAGGTTAAAAACGAAACCATTTTTTGTTTTAATTAACACTTTCAGTTTACCACAGTTTACCACCAATTTTTTATATGAAATGGACTTCTGTATGAAATGTATCACACAAAAAATAAACTTACTGATCTACCTGCGTATATTCAGTCCTACCCTGAGAAACACAGAAAGCAAAGAATTCTCTTTTCTGAACCCTACTGCGAAAAAGTTACTCAAGGAGTTTCACCCCACAGGAAGGCTAAAGCCAGTCCACAATAACAGCAGCGCCACTGAAAACAGCAGCCTGCTCACATTGCCTGGGGCAACGCACAGATGATGGATACTGTGACAGATGAATCTTCTCCTCATCTCCATTCTAATCTCACTCTACTAATTGTCATCAATATCATCAGTGTCAGTAGCCTAAGCTACCGCTCTAAGCCTGTGAGCTCCCCAGAAACACTTGCCTTGCTGCTCCTCCTGGGGTTTGCCCCTCTGCCTCTGCAATCTGTGGCAGCACTTAGTGCTGTGTCCCTGCTGCCAGCGCCCAGGGAACAGATGATGGAGATGGAGCCTGTGTCTGGGGACTGGGCTCTGGAGGGTGGCCTGTGTCTTGCTGATGCACGAGTTGCAATGTGGTAGGAAGGTGTTTGCAGCTGATGTAGCATGAAATAAATGCTGTAAATAAGTGATGAATAATATGCCAATATTGCTTTGTGTTTGTAATTTCCTATGTACACTGAAAGATCATTATGATTTTAGAAGTCAAGCATTCATTTTGAACTCACTAGGAAATGCAAACTGAGGCAGTTCTGCAATCTGAACACAAGCCCTAGTATGATACCTCGGTTCATTGCTGAAACACAGACATTAATGATTAATTGTTCAATATCACTTTAAAGTGAAATGATGATGTATCTTTTCTCAAAGAAAAGGGAAACTGAGACAAAAAAATATTAGCATAACGTCAGATAACTCTGTCATATCTAGTTTGAAAAATTAACGTCTGTGTTTTCAGAATATTTCCTATTTTTTGTCACATAGGTGTTTCCATTTGGACAGCCACAAAATTATTCACACTGAGTTAGTACAACACATAGTTAACACAGTTCATCATCACATCAGAAGAAGGTGACAGGGTAGCCACATATGTATAAAAAAACCTTCATCATAGAATCATAGAATGGTTAGAGTTGGAAGGGACCTTAAAGATCATCTGGTGCCAACCCCCTGCCATGGGCAAGGACACCTTTCCCTACACCAGGTTGCTCAAAGCCCCATCGAACCTGGCCTTGAACACTTCCAGGGATGGGGCCTCCACAACTTCTTAGTGTAGGTGTTTTCAAAGTGAATATTATTTGGCTTTATGTCACAGAAAAAGGATAAAGATTCAGGCTGGTGTGAATATATTGTTCCCTCTGAAGTCCATGAGAATTGTCTCCTTATACCAGGGTTAAATTAACCAAGATACTGTCTATGTTCCAAGCAGAGGTAAGTTCATGGACCTGCTTGTGACTGTCTCAGTGCATGTTGGAGGCTGGAGATGCTGACACAAGTGTGTGCTTTCTTATTACATCTCTTTATGTCTTAGACTGCAGATTATACTTGAGGTACCATATTATTGGTTTCTTCACTACTACAGGTATTCACAGAGTCTTCCTCCTGCAGGCTTCCTTCTGTCAGGCTGTCCCTGACATTGGCAGAAACAGCATTTGCTCTGCCATCTTCCTCCCACTCTGCCATGCCCCTGTGCTCTCCATGCTGTGGTTTGGATGCCAGTGGAAAGCAGAAAGCACATGGACAGGAATTTACCATGAGCTCAGCAAAACACCACTGCTAATGTTTATACTGGACTGGATGAAGTGGTATCTCTAGAGATCGCCTTGATAGTTTGCCAAGTTAAGCAGCTGCCACCTGGACCTTAAAATGAAGAAAAACCGATCAGTGCAAATTTGGATTCTGAACCAAAGCAGTGGTCAGGATCAAAACATTGACAAGGCAAGGAGTCATAGCATAGTGATGGTTTTGATAGGGAATTGTTTTCCATTAGGAAGATAATGCTAAACTGCAGTTCAAAAGTTGAAGAAATGGAGTAAACCAGTCTGTCTTATGGTAGCAAGGTGCTACTTAGGGCTGGAGGAGAGTGAAAAGAGTGAGCCAGGAAAGGTGTGTTTAGCTTCCAGGCATGTCTGTGGAATAACTAAGCTAAGGAGGAAGAGTGGAGAGAAAAAGACTGGCAGCTACTGGTGCAACTTGTGCTACAGGTTTCTTGCAAGTAAGAGCAGGGGAGTCTGGCCAGAGTGAGAGTAAGCATGGGCTGGAAGTCCTCCTCTGGGGAGCAGTGGCCTGAGAATGAGAGGCAGTGTGAATGAGGGGAGAGGGGATGGATGGGCAAGTGGGAGGGGGAAAGCTAACAGGTACAGCTGGGGACTGTGATGAGCTCTAGTGGTGCATTTAACTTCAGAAGTTTAGTGTTAGAGGAGATAAAATGCTGCAGGATGTTAATGGTCCCCAGAGGGGGGGAAGAATAAATGACCTATGGATTAGTTTATTGGTAAGAAACATTTCATCTGCCATCTACAGAAACATGGGGTGGCTTTTTCCATACAAGGGTTAAAATTTACATCACTACTGGAGATCTGTTTAAGAGTGTGTGTGGGTTAAATACACTGAATCCTCATCCCATACACAGTAAGGCAGCTACAAGTCAAACATAATGACAGTGGTGATTAATTAGGTACTCCTACCCCCAGCACTTGAGAGTGATTTATTGAGACACATCTCTAACCTGATCCATTGTGCTGACTGGATTAATGGAGTGAGCTAGAGAAATTCACTGGCAATGGTAGATACAGAGCAGGAAAGCATTAACCCTTGGAGCTTTCTTATCTAGCCTATTGACAGAATATTAATTATGACAAAACATACACGTCTCACCTAATTATCTTTTGATAAGCATATATTTTTATTCATGCATGATGAAGATACTGGAGTGAAAATCATTTGCACATAAACATTTTAGAAAAATATGGAGATAATGGTGAATTTACAGGGTCCACTGTAAACAGGAGGCTATAAATGTCTTCCTTTAATTCTTGACCATTTACTTTAGATTATTACAACAATTGATGGAGCAAGCAAAAGAAGTTATTTTGGAATATAAATTGGGGCATCATTAGATTGCATATATACAAACACTCATGATGCATTATAAATGCTGTGTTTTTCCTGGATCCCTATCTCTAGCAGGCTTATCTCAAACTTGTGCCTGTTTCTGAAATCATGCAGTTAAATGGCATTCCCTAAACCACACTTATGCTTCAGGTTATGGGTTTACTCAGAACTTCAGATATCAGCTCTGCATGACTGCAAGTCGCAGTGCACAAGCTATTTTTATTACCTGACAGACCCAGGTATCTCAGACAAAGCAGGTGCATCCCACAAAGTGAGATGCATGAGCACAGTCTCCAAGCATCTTTCAAGGGCTTCAGAGATTTCTGTCACTTCTTCCTGGGGGAGCAGGATCACTGTATTTCACAAAAGGAGTGAACTCGCAGAAGTGAACAGGCCTGTGAGTGTAGTTTATTTGTCTAGTACTGCATATGGCACTTCACATTTGCAGGATGACATTCTTCAGTCACTACAAGTAAATATGAATGACTTCTTATTCAGTAGACTCTTCACAAACTTGAAGGATAGTTATGTTCAAAAAAACAGATGGGCAAGAACAAGGAAGAGAGAAATTCCCTAAATATTGAAAACATTTTGTTTTAAGATTTTCAAAATGAAGAATTGCTTTAATTTTCATTTGACAAACAGAAGGAGGGAAAATAAATAAAACTTTTCATTTTGTGCCAAATCAATATTAAAACCACACATAATTTAAAGCTTTAGTTTTAGAGATGTAATCAATGAAAAAAGGAATAAAAGCATTCTATTTAGTACTACCTGAATGGAAATAATGTTCAGTTAATGCAGAAAGCCACTGTTGCATGGCTCTAATCACTCTATAAATTTTGCTGGGCTCTGTCTAGACTTTGAGGCAGTTATGCTCTAATGTTGCAGTTTGAAATCCTGGTTCCCCAGTTCTGTTTTGTCCTGACGGGGGCCCTGTCTGGCTTACAGCTCAGGTACTTTCTGGCTTGCACACAGCGACTCACAGCAGTAGAAGAAAGGAATAGGTCATGCCAGGTACTGTCCTTGTAAAGGATGGGAACTTGGTGAAAGCCCAGGCCTGGGAACTGGGAAGTGTTCTTGCTTCCTATTATTCCCACCCAGGCAGAACATTGTTACTAGCCATTTAATTCACAGACAAATACACAGGAAAAGCAACTATATAGGTACAACTTACCCTGCACTGTATGCTCTCATTGAACTTGTGCATCTAAGGCTCATTAGAAAGTGTCAGTTTGCAGCCCTACTTGCAACTCTTTCCATGCTGCTTTCTCCACATAAACTCTGCAATTACATGAAAGAGTTGCTAAGATTATCCAAGGAACACCCTTGGGTTCCTCCTATGACTCTAACATCAACAAGAAGCAGGGTCATGATATGTGGAGGGGCTATCTGTCTTTTCAGGGACATTTCATAGAGCCATTCTTAGCCTTCCAATACAATTAGCAGAGACACTTCCAGTTATCTGATCCATTACACCATAAAAGAATCTATCAGCACGACAAGGCCAGTCATTTCTCTTTGTAACTAAGCTGCTACTGCAGAAGGATATAGGGAGAATGGCTATGAAACACAGAACCATAGAATGGTTTAGGTTGCAAGGGACATTGAAAGGTCTTCTGGTCCAACCCCCTGCAATGAGCAGGGACATCTTCAACTATATCAGGTTGCTCAGAGGCCCCTCAGCCTGACCTTGAACGTTTCCAGGGTTGGGACACCCACCACCTCTCTGGGCCACTTGTTCCAGTCTTTCACCACCTACACTGTAAAAAATTTCTTCCTTATATCTAGTCTAAATCTACCCTCCTTCAGTATAAAACCATTACCCCTTGTCCTATTGTTTCAGGCCTTACTAAAAAGTCTGTCCCCATCTTTCTTACAAACTCCCTGTAAGTACTGAAAGGCTGCAATAAGGTCTCCCCAGAGCCTTCTCTTCTCCAGGCTAAACAACCCCAACAGTCTCAGTCTGTCCTCATAGGAGAGGTATTCCAGTCCTCTGATCATTTTTGTGGCCCTCCTCTGGACTCACTCCAACAGGTCTGCGTCTTTCAACATCTCTCCTGCTATTCCATGCCCTGCTTCTCCTTCCTTCTCTGTTATTCCAGGCATCTACAATGCAATCACTTTATCTCAGAGGAATAAATTACTCTATCATGAAGTTGTGGGGTTTTTTTTCTACAGTGAAATTCGTACCTCAGCTAGATTGTTTGGATATAATTTGGTCATCTCTACTCCATATAGTATGTATTTTTGTGAAAACAACGTACACTTATTCCAAATAATGATCCCAGATGATCTAGCTCTGTATAAAAATACGTCATATTTGACCACAGACCTTTTTCTATATAGCTTGAGGTTTGCCTCCCCAGGCATCTACTGCTATTAGCACAGTCAAGGAGAACAGAAGTCCACCCAAAATACTCAGATTATTACTTTCTGAGCCAGGGGAAAGTAAATCTGTACCTCTCTTTGCCTGCTCTACATAAATATTTCATGTGAGTACAGGGCCTCTGTGTCTTAGTTAATACTTTCATTATGTATATTTATACTTTGTAAACTGGGTTTTTCATAAGATCTAGGCATATGGGCCAAGGACAACCTATCATCAGAATTTTATATTTAAATTATATCTTAGAAATGCAGGATCTTTCTAAGAGGAATGAAGTTCAGTTAGAGTGACCAGAAGCTCACCATTGTTTTAGACTTTTGCCCTCAGGAAACAGAAAAGGATGGAAAAGAAGTGTTCCAGATTGGGAAATGCCTGTTGTTCCCCATGACTGAACCATCTTCCAGGCAGAAGAAGGGGCCTGTGAGCTACAGGAGCAATCACTGCAGAAGTGGCCTTGCGCTGGCACCTGGCAGTGCAGCCTGGATTTCTCTTGATGCAAAACTCTTAAAACATCTACCAACCAGGAGTGAGGCAAAAGATTAATGTTCTGTAAGAAGTGCTTAATTAGGATGCAAAGGTTTAGTAACAAAACTGATTTATTTTCTTTTTTGTCACTCTCTATGCTCTGAACAGCATGACAATAAGGGGCAGTTCGAGGAAGCCAAGCATCAGGGCACTTTTTAATTTAAAATAGTCACTGGGATTTATAATCTAGCTGCCTGAGGCATATCTGTACTGTAAATAATTATATCAGTTTACCAATATGAAACAGCTCTACGAAGATTAGAACATGAGAAAACATACACCAGTTTTAGGCACAGGGAAGATTCAGGTAAGACATTAGAGGCTGGTATGAAGGAATGGCTAAATGATCTCTCAGGGTCCCTAATTTTTTTGTTGATTCTATAAATATGGCTTATACCTGCTGGTTTGTTTCTGTTGGGGCTTTTTTGTCATTTTGTTTGTTTGTTTTTGTTTGTTTTCTCCCCCCCAGAATAATAAGTACAGACAGGGGGCAAAAGGGGAGGGAGTGGTAAGAAAAATGGAAATTGCTTGTTTAAATTATTTTCCCTGCTCAAAATCAATCTTGAATTATTCATAATAGGAATGGGGAAGGAAGAAAAGTAGGAGACTGAAAAATGGCATAGTTCAAGCTGTTTCATTGTGTGTAATATCCTCTCTAACAATAGTGTCAAAGGTAGGAATAATGCTGGTGGGAACACTGCAAGGAGAAGGGCTCCTTGCTGTGTGTCTTATACTCTTTCCCTAAGCAGTGTTACAAGTCAGAGTTAGGTGTTCTAGGATAGCCATACTTACAGACCATAAGTAAAAATACTTTCAGGATACTTATAGTCTAATAAAGTCTATATATGTGTATGCATATAAATGTTATCTATATATTGACACAGATATAGTGTAGATAAATTTAAGTAGAATGTAAATTTTGTATTCTAAATCAGCACCTTTTAGTTGGTGCTTGAATTCAATTCCCCGTACTCCTGATTAATTGATATCTTGAGAATATTTTATACTGGAATAATTCAGTCTGCAAGACAAAATTACAGTATGTTTCTCCAGATCACAGACCCATTCCAATTTACACTCCTCACTACCAGTTTTACCTTTGGACAATCCTGCTTTTACATCTCCTCAGCATATGGCCTAAAATATTCTCTAGCCTACACAGGAACGTGATACATAGCCAGGTCAGATTCCTTCTTGAAACTCCGCTTGTGCATCCTGTCTCCCTGGAGTTGTCACCTTCAGGATCAGTGGACATAGTTTAATGCACATTTGGACAGCTTTTGTTCTCATGGCCACCCCTACATTGTTTTTAAAATAGGTTCTGTTGAGCGTGTCTTTTTGACCTTTGTCTCACAGTTGTACTTTTTGTTGTGGTTACATTTGCTAGTATCTGGTGTGATTCTTGGCCCGTCCAGAAGTATGTGAGATTGGGATCTTCAGCCTGAGCAAGCTGCGCGGTCACATGTGGCAAGGGCTAATTGGTGGCCAGCTGTATAGGACAGGGAAGCAGAAAGTCAATAGATTGAAGGGATAGAGCACGTACATCCCCTGTGTGATTGCACTTAGGGTGGCAGTCAGCAGTAGAAACACAGAAACTAGGGCCATTCAATTATTCAGGGCATCTGAGATGTATGCAGAAGGTGGAATACCTGATGCAGGACGTGGGGCAGACTACATCCATATGGAGCAGCTCTGGGAGAGCAGGGGGTACACTCTAAGCATTTCAAGTGGGACTAGAAACATAAGTTAAGTGACTGAATTTATCCTTTGAGGTAACTAACTGACATTATGTATATATATACACAGATATATACACACACATGTATACAGTCAGTATATATATGTATGTATATACATTACGTGTGTGTGTGTGTGTATGTACACATAAGTGCTATGTATGGTTTAGTTGCACATTCACGGTAAAGTAAGTCAGCTGGAGAATATTTTAAAGCAACACCTGATTTTTACCTCACGTGTCAAGGTCTACAAGTGAGTAGAGGCTGGGAAAAGATCATGCTGCACTATTGAAGGACACCCCCTGGCTGGGGCAGGGTTTCATGTTTGTGTTGCTGACAGGGCAGGCTGGCAGATGGGACACATGCGAAAAGAACTTTTTTTGCATGTTTGCACATTTTCTATCTCAGTGAGATTACAACCATAATGAAGTTGTGAGCCATGACAAGTTCCTAGCTGTTGCCACAGTACAAATAATAGTATTTTAGAGAAAATAAAAGCAAAGATGGACTTAGGACCAATTTACTGTAGCGAGAAAAGAACATTTTGTTTCTGACTGAAGAGGCAGAGCATGGGCACAAAAACAAGTGTTTTTAACTTACAGCACATCGATTATTTTATGATAACTGTCCATGTGCACACATTTTCTCCATAGAAAATGCTTGATAGGTTGTGCTTTTTCCATGGACTGAGAAACTATTCCTCATAACTTTGGTTTACTGCAGTAAAAGACTGTGTGCACAGAATTAACATAAATGATGTACATCTTAGCATAATTCTCATGGTAGAGGACGCAGAATGTGCAACTGAGCCTGTTCTGAAGCACCTTGACTGATCCAAAATCTCAGCTTGTGGGAGATCTGTGGGGTATAAACCCAGAACTAACGATATTTTGCATGGAAAGAACATGTCCATGGAATGAAAGTCCATTTTCTGTAACTGGCATGGCATTACTCTCCTCTGCAACCAGTGATCTCTCACCTTTTTTGCTGACTTCCTCCATTTCTGTTATTTCTATATATAACAATTCCATGTAATAATTTTGTTTCCTTTCTGAAAAAAATTGTTACATCCCTTTAAGAAATTGAAGCAGCTGGTACACTGTTCTAAGCAGTTAATATCATGCTTCAGTTTAAGCACATAATAGAATTGGTTGTATTCCTTTTACAAAAGTGCTTAGTTTTCCTGAATTAAATGGGATTTCAGCTTTTAGGTTCTTTCCTGATTTGGAGTGTTTCTGAGATTTATTCAATCAAGAGAAAGATCTTTATTCATGTCTCTATAAAACACATCTATTTTAAAGCCAAAGTTAGCCACTAGAACTTATAGTCCAACCTGCTCTATAATAAACCCAAGAACTCACCCAGATATGCCGATGTAAGGCAAAACATACTAAATAAACTATTAGAATAAAAGAAGTAAAGCACTTAAAGCAGCTGAGGAAGCAGAATCTCGTTTTAACATGATACATTAAGGCAATATGATATTGGTATAAAATACAAACCATATATGAAGCTCTTACTCAAGTAGCAAGGCATTTTCAAACAGCGGATAGTAATAATTCGTGGCTAAATGGAATCTCTTTGCAATTTTGAAGCAGTAGGAAAGAAAAGAAGAGAGAATGAAGCAGCCTAAAAGTCTTTAGTGGAGAGATTTCTTTCCAGATGCCACTGCAACTTGCTCTGGGGATCAAAAAATTCCCAACTGGTGCAGTATTATTTGATGAGCATTTCTTTTTTCTTCAGATTCTACTAGACACCTCTGTATGCATTCCTATAGGATGAGATCAGCTTCCAGTTGTGCAATTAGGAATGTGAATAACATCTGTCACACTTGGTTTGTTCACTCATGTGAACACCCAAGGGAGTGAAATACATAGAGGATTGCTTTGTTTGGAGAAGGGGCAAGATAACATATTTTATAATTTTATCATTTCAATAGCTAAGGCTATATGTTTATATTAGAGAAGGCAGGATGAATAAACATACTTTGCAACTGATGAGAAAATGATACAGTTTATGAGATCCTCTGTTCCTGTAGGTTTTTATGTCTCAACCTCAGATCCTCATCACCACATTATCAGAATAAATAAGAAACTTTTTGAAGGAGTAGGCAATTTGTCCCAGTGCCAGTATGATTTGGTTTTTGGTTGGGTTTTTTTTCCTGCTGTTCTGTAAAAGCCTTGTGGAGGTAATTCAAACTTCCATAAAGAGACAAAAATGAGAAAAGTAAGAACTTGAAGTTATAGACAGCAATCTAAGACCTATTAGCAATGTTGGCACCCTATGCCCTTTCCACAGAGTCAGGTTAAAGAGAGGTTGCATGCCATCAGGATCCACAGCTTTTCAATTAGTGCCAGACCTTCCATTGTTTCAGGAAAGGTACAAGAGACAAACACAATCACTCCACTGGAATATATATCCTTCATACCCACTAATTAATGGAGAATACAAACAAAGAAGGGGAAGGTATTCCCACATGTAGCTGAACATTAATTTTTGCTTTCTTCTTTTTATTTTTTTTCCTAACCAACAAAAGTCTTCCAGCTTCTAATATTTTTTTTCTATGTACATTCATATTGTCACTGCAAAACACTAGTCAAATAAGTCCTAAATTTTTACCAGCAAATCTTTTCAATACTTTATTTAATTTCCAGCGTTAAGGCCTCAGTACAAGTACAACACTCAGATCTGACCAAAACCATCCATCTCTGACAACAGGCAAAGCTCTAGAAATACTTTGCCTGCTTGGCCTGTGCAGCTACATTGCTGAGAGGTCCATTCTCTGCTCAAGTACGGGACAGACAGTAAGACTCAAAAACTGCATGTATTTTTTATGCTGGAATACGAAGGCGGACAGAAAGAGGTAGGCAAACACTGTTAGATCATCTCTGTGTCTGGGGTAAGGACAGCCTCAAGGTCTTCATTCGTCACCTCGCAGGCACGGGGCAACCCCTGTTAGAAGGGACTTCTCCAAATGTGACAAAAGCCAATAATTTAGCCCTATGGTGATATCCCAAGTAAGATTATATTTCTCACAGTGTTATGATTTCTATGTGATTTTCAGGTACCCTTCATATTTTGATCAAATAAGGAAAAGCCTAAAGGACTATTTGTTACACTGACAAAACAGAGAAATAAAAATGCTCAAAATAGCTGAAATAGTTCCAACTTAAAATAGAGACAAAGTATTTGTAAAAATTCCCATTATTTAAAAATATGGTGGTTAACAAATTTTATTCAATATATAACTGAGCTGATAGTTTTAGGGTGTGACAGCAAGTTAAGAGATGTAAGTTTCATATATACGTGTGCAGTGGTGTGCGTTTGTTGTGGAATATGTGGGTCTCCTTTTGTCATAGCTCAGAATGTGTACATGCTCATGTGCACACACATGTCAATATTAGGTGAAGAATTAAAAGCCATTACAAGCCAGTTATATGTGGTCCTTTGAGTTTTTTGAACACCCGCAATGAACACCCATTTTGAACGCCATGACATACATATTTTAATCAAATTTTGATGTGGAATTTTGAAAGTATGATGTGCAAATACCATGCCATAATAAAATAAACAATGTTTGTGTAAGTTCTACCTGTAGTCTAATGTTTTCATGGCAGCCCTCTCTGTGTGGGTAGAATTCAAATGCCTTTGTTTCAGGATTTTTTTGTATTTGTTCCTCATACTTCAGTTAATGATATCATCAAAGGTTTCCCCTGCAATGATATTTTATTCTGCAATGCTGAGCTCTACCTTTTAGTTTTAAGCCACTTGATTTCACTGGATGTGCTCTCTAGCCTTTCAAGTTTATTTGTATTGGGCAAGAAGCCAATGGTGTTAATGCATGGAAACCAGGTAGCTGTCAGGACTACTGCAGCAGCATGTCTAATTTTGCTGTATTAAAGCTGTCACAAAACATTAAGTAAGAGATTATATGAAGTATGTGTAGGGCAAATAGTTTATAATGTAATAAACTAATAAAATAAAATGAACAAGCTAAAACATGATCCCTTTTATGTTCCCCTCCCCCCCTTCCCACCCCCTCTTTTTTCCTGGTTTGCTCGTGTTATTCCCCATTCTTTTCTAAATCATTGCTGAAAATCCAAGTGGAGTTATGCACGTGTCTGTCTGTCTATCTATTTAAATATATCTATATTTAAAGTTTTTTCCATGAATGCCACAGAGACCATTTATGTATTTCTGTTCCCTTGATTGTCTTTTTAATGCTAAAGGGGAAGAAAATAACTCTGACAACCTCAATGTACTATGCCGAGAACAGTGATGTTTTAATCTTGCTTAGATCCTCCAGATGTTACAGCAATACAATAAAATCATAAATGGAGATACTTCTTTGGCCCTAGAGTGGCACAAATACAGTTTTAGCTCCATTTTATGAATAAAATATTCATTAGTAATACAGTGTTATGCCATGTCCATTTCGGAAAATAGAAGCTACAGGAAACAGTACTTCTGTCTGAAGAAATGTGGAAATGGAAGGTACCGACTTGAGAGCAAAGATGAGACTGCTGTACAGATTCCCTAAGATGTCTCAAAAGGCAACACTTCACTGAGAAGCAATGAAAATCAAGATTTAGAATAAGTAGTTGCAAAAGCACCTACATGAGAGAATACAGCTAGATAGCAATGAATTTACCCACACCATTGAGCTGATTTGACCATCCTTTTGTACTCATTCTACCGTCTGGTCATTCACATCTCACATATATTCATTCTCCTGCAGGAGGTCTGGAGTGAAGGTTAAATGAAAAACCCGGTGCAGGTTTGAAGATTGCCAAGATCGCACGCACTTGCATGTCTGGGTCTGATATCCAGCATTAAAAATAAAGACACCCTCAGTGCAGAAGGTGGCTTGCAGCACCCATCTCTCTGCCGACTACGACTCACTCCTCCTTAATAAACTAATTCAGGTATTTAGACTTTGTGAATAAATGTTCTTTCCTCCCACAAAAACTCAATGAAATAGGGGCTGTAGTAGGGTGTTTGCTCCAGACTCACTATTGTTGTGTTTTGCTTTCAAATTTAACATGCAGATGTAGCCTGATTAACTATGACATGAGGGTCAAAGATGTGTGGTGGCATAGGAAAGGACAGCTGTCTACACAATTTCAGAGAGACAATGCTTGCATGAAAGACCTCAACAGTGGCAATGTTGCAGATCTTTCAAGGAGACTTTTGCTTCTCTCTGTTTTCTGAAAGGCTTTCTCTGCAAATTTCTGTTAACCTTTACATTTATTGTTAACCCGAACAGTAATTGTTCTTTCCTTGACTGCCACTTTCATCCTAGGTTCTCTTATATTTCAGTTCAAAAAGGAGCAAAGCTTATGCTGGCCAGCCTTACAACAAGGGTATGGGAATGTTTTTCTCCTCTCATGTAAACTGTGACTGGAAAAAAAAAAAAAGTTCTATCTACCACTTGCTTTTTGTCTGAACGTTGAATCTGACAATGCCTGTTGCATGTACTGTGAGAGAAATGAGAGCAAAGCCACGTGGCAACATAAAGAATAACTTGTATAAATCTTATTTTAAGTCAGACTCTCTTCATTGAATGGATTCTGGAACCCAGGAAACAGAAGCGGGGGTGGGGGAGAAGAGGAATTTCCCTCCTTTCCTTCAGTTCCCTGATAACAGTATTGACTGAGTGGCAGCAGCTCACAATGGAGGAGTGCTGATCACCTGTAATTTGCCCTAATTCTTCCTGCCGCCTTGAAGAAGAGAGACAACCCAGGCTGCCAAAATGTGGCCCTAGAGTTCCCCAGGGAAAGGCAAGCTGGAAATGCTGTAATGTAGAGTTGGACTTTAAAAGTGTGAAGGAGATGCAAGATGAGAATCAGGTGAAGGTTTCTGACCCATTGTTTCAGTCCCGGTTAGACTTGTCACAACTATGGCTCCAAGCCACTCATACAGATTCTCAGTAATGTAAAGATACAAAACCAGACAATCAGAAAAAAGAGAGCAAAAATACGTATCTATAAAAATTTATTCACCTTTAGGGTTTCTATACAAGGTTCTTAAAATCATTGTTACTGGCTCAATGCATTTTTGTTCAACCTCTGCACAAGTACCCATTAACAGTGCAAAATTTAGGACATCCATGGCTGGAGTTACTTTTTCTTGTAGAATTTCTGGGAAAGCCTAGAATCCAGAGTAACTTTAATTTATCTGCTTAGTTCCAATAATAGGCTCCCAACAGTGTTATCTAGGCCATAATTAATTACATGTAAATATTTATTTTTAATTATTTTTACATAAACATTTAATAAACACTAGGGATCTGGAAATTGTAACTACAGGACTGGAAAACATACTCAGCTGTACTTATTTAGAAGAGTGATTGTCTTTTGAACTGTATTCAGTAACAGGGGAATGCTTCTGATAATGTAGATTTCAGAAATTAGAGACATGAAAGCATCTGTCAAGGCTACAACAAGCCTGGTATAAAGAATCATCATATCCTGTTGCTGAAATAGTTAACAAGTAATTTGGTACACCACTGGGAAGTAATTTCTCCTATTTGAGTGGGGCTAGAGATAGCATTCAACCTTGAAAAAATATTTAATTCAAAAATCTGTTCATAGACTTTTTATATTTAAAGGAAATCATAAACTATAACAAAGCTATTTCAGCAGTAGTATTGAAATGGAAAAGGGGACTTTTCATCCTGCATTCATCTGCCATTGTTGAAATGCAGAAAATTCTTTACATTTTATTATCAAGAAAACTACATAAGTATTCGCCTTGTTTAGAAGAAGAGGACTCAGTGAGTATTATCCAAGACTCTTGACAGTTTGTTTCCTTCAGGTACCATGATTTTACATTTGAATTTGACCCAAGTGATGTGCTGAGAAGTGTTCAGCTGATAAAAAAGTCTTCTGTGAAACTGTCATATTTTTGGCTCATTTTAATAGGCAGTGGTTTCATGTCAAAGAGACACTTCACATTTGTTACAATTGGGTTTTTTAGGAAGCTATAAAGCCCTGATTGGAGCTGCAGCAAGCTTGTCACAAGAGACTCAGACTCCAGCCCTTTGTTGCACAAGCCCTCTGCAATTTGCTTGGCAGGAAATTGGCATGAAAATTGTGCCACTGAACTAACGAGATAGAAAAACTCCTTGAAGCCGGTGGAATTTTGGACACCCTCATGTTAGCTGTTCAGACCGAGACCACTGCATGACCTTCCTTATTTCATATGTGGTTTTCAGTCTGATTCTCCACAGAAATGTGGTTTATGCATTTCTGTTGTTTACCTGCTGGTTGCCTTACCCTAATACTTTTCTTTTTTTTTTCTTTTTTTTAAATTGGCCATATTCAAACAAATTCAAAAGGTAGTAGGTGTGGAAAACTTAAGGGAAATTATGTTTCTGTAAATTTCATGAAAATCAATGTAAGTAGAAGAAAGATCCAAATCAGTGCTCCTACAGAGAAAAAAATATTATATACTGTTCTTGACAGCAGGCTGTTTGCCAGTTGGCACAGGAGTGCTGGCCAGCTGATCAGCCCGCACACAGCTCAGGAACTAGCTGTAGCATTAGCTGCTCCCTGGGAATGAAGGCATCCCAGGGACGAGGGAGGGGGAAGGAGTTACTGTGGTTTGAAGCTAAGAGTGAAGGGATTTGTGGGACAAAGCATAGAAATCCATAAAAAATCAGGCTTTATTAATTGCATTGCTCACCAACAATCTTGTTTTATCTAGCCTTAAATGTATTATAGTAGAAAGAAGTTAAACACTGTAACAAAAGGAGTTTGCAAGCTGAAATATTTTGGATATAACTGAAAGAGGAAAAAAAAAATCCATGCTCCCTCTATTTCCATGACAGTGTGCTCAATTAAAAGAGAGAAACAAAATGAGCTGAAGGTTATTTTCCTTTGAAGCTTGTAGTCTTCATGCCATAGATTTATTTGTTGGGTGAGCATTGGGTAGTAACAGATATAATTATGTTAAGAGAAATATATTTACTCATATCGCTAATAATTCCTATATATAGGTATTATTTCTAGAAGTGCGTTTCAAAATCTCATGTGTAAAACTCAATCTGAAGTCATCCATACTAAGATATAAGCTCTTCAGCACAGTACAAGGCTTAGAAGTATTTTCCATTTGTTAGATTTATACTGTGAAGTCGAAGTCAAAAAGGAGCTTCCTTTGTAAAAGTAAGTGCGGGATGAAATACACAGAGAGGTCAACAGTAAAAACCTGCAGACGCAACACACTCGAATATTCCCACATTAACATGTATTCCTTGGAAGCCATTTTCCTGCAGAGTCATTGCCTGCCATGGAGGCTGTTTGGGCACATTGCTTAGGCAGAATCACTGCAAGTCACTGCCACTTGGCGAGGCACAAGGGTTTAGCTGGATGGCAGAAATTTATGTACACTGCAGCTTTTGGAAAGGACTTTCCATCAGCTTTCTTGAATGCCTAACTAAGGTACTTGGTATCTCATTAGAAAACAACTATGTCCCCAGTCCTTTCTATCATCTTTCTGATGACTGGAGTAAAATCTCACTAAACTCAGAAGGCATAGCCATGAACTTCGAGACATTAGTCTGTATAAACATTTGCCAAACCTCCAGAACAGATATTTATGTGCACAAAGTGCTTTCATACATTCTATGATGGTAATCTGTTACCCAAATTTCTCCTCTCGGTTAAAGAAATAGGATCTTTTAATGTTAATATAAGCCTTAGGCTTTATTAACATTTAATGTTAAATGATGTTAGTAGGTTGTTAGAATCACATACACATCTGCATGAAATCACTAGGAGTCATTATCTTCCAGGATGAGATGATGAACTGCTGAAAGAGGAGAAAAGAGTTGCTATGGATCTCAAATTTCACTACATATTTTTAAAAAATCTCACCACCAAATATGTAAAAAAACCAATGAAAATTTAGTAGGTTGGCTCATCTGCTGATCTGATAAAGCTTTATTGTGAGCTTTGACTGAATTGATTTCAAGACTAAGATTTGCAGGGTACAAACCATAAACTGTTAATGACAAATTGAGAAATTTCCCTTTGTTATTTAAACAGCACATGACTCAGTCTCTATCAGCGAGATAGCTGTTTCACTTTAAAAGTCCTAAATGCTGTAAATGGGTATTTAAATCTTGTTCAAATTTTTTGAAAATCCTAATTCATTTACCCACTAATTACTTAACAAATAATATGCCGTGAAATGAGGAATGGGTGTTAAAACAAAATGGTTTATAATATCTGGCACAATTCCCAGAAATCAAGCCATTTCACATTCTTGATGCACTGCCAAATATGTTTTTGTTGTCTTCCCCCATCAGTGTAAACAAACATGGTGGTGGCGGCTGGGGGGAAGGCAGAAGGGCTTCAGGTTGGACTGGCTTTGTCCTTGTCTACAGCACATCTCCACCCCCTGCTACTCCCAAATGCTTCTGCAGATCTGATTTCCCACATTACTGCAGCAAAAAGGAAGTTTAAAAGAGCTGCATGTATACTTCATAGGAAGGTAATAAGGCATTGCAAGACTAACTTCACACTTCGCTCGTCTGTCAAGGGGGTCTCCCCTTCCCAACAATACCCCAATGTTTTGGTAGGCAGGCTCCAGCCCACTTAGCCAGCAAGGAGGCACGGGTGGAATGCCAGGTATGTCTACAGAGCAAAGTAGTGCAGGCAGCCTGACGCCAGGAGAGAATAGGCAGGTACCTATTGGGTTACAGGATTTCTACAAATCTAATCCACGTGTAATGTGAGACTTATTACAGAGTCAGCCTCTGCCAGGGCTGTGAAAAGTCTGGGGATATGAACAGCCCCAGAAACAATGACCCCAGTTAACTCATTGCAACCCAACATCAGTTGACCAAAACTAATGCTTTCTTATCCTTCTAATTCATTTCTGAAACAGTGATTACAAGCTGTATCTTATCAAGTATTTAATAACAAATGCAAGAAATTACTGATAAGACTGCAGGTGACATTGTGTCTGCTGCAACAACACATATTCTAATGAAGTTTATATTTATTGGCTGAAATGTGTAATATATGCAAATTAAGCAGGAGCATTTAACACGGGAAGCTTTCTCATACATTTGAAACGGTAAAACCATTCTCAACTGCTAATAATACCAAAAAAATTTCACGTTTCCAAATCTTATTACAATTAAAAGACTCTGTTGGTTTTGGGGGCGTATTGGGAATAAACTGCAGCATTTAAAAATGTCTGTTACAAATCTGCAAATTTCTTCAGTCACTATAAGGTTGGATGAGAGCTCTGATAGCCCATTCAATGTGTACTCATTAGGCACCATTTTAGTCATGTACCTATGGTACCGTATATTCTCAGCTAATAAAGTCTTTCCTCACTTGACATCTTGCCTGACTTTATCAAAAAATTAAGCACAGCCTTTCTCAATCAATTAATATTTAAATTGGATGCTATTGACCATAAAGAATAAGTTGATTTTATATTGTTGTTAATGAATGCTTACATTTCTAGAAATAGTCTGAAGTTGTTCAGGTTATATTTGAAAGCCAGAAGCTCAGAAATGGTAATAAATGATGCTGAATCCACACTCAGAGTTGCACCTTGCAACACACTAGAGATTTTGTTCCTTTCCTCGGGCTGTTTAATGGCTACATGACACTTTTAGAAAGGTCAGCTACTATGGGGTCTGATATTATCAGTTCATCAGCGATACCCATCTGGCTATTTACTGACGCATATATTCTACTCTAGCAACCAAAAGCAAACAAGGCTTTGGAAGAACAGTGTCCCAGTCATGACAGAAGTTGAAAGTTGGTTCAGGCTACATTAAGAATGATAATTTTGCCCGATTCATAACCATTTTGTGATTGATAAAAGCATAACTTCGGAGATCATTTGTAACTATGAGTTTCTCCTTGCTACTAGAATTGCAATGTAGAAACACTTTTCTGCTTGGTACAGGAAATGGGAATATGGAGAATACATTTTGTATTTCATATATTTGATCCAACTGATGTGGAAAGTTTATGTCTCTTATTTTTCACGGTTCACATAATTTGAAGATCTCATATCTAAAATTGGAGGAAATGGACAGAACATAAGGATTTCAAGATGCCTAATGATAAAGTATGAAACCTAAAAATTGTTTTAGCTACCTGGGTGCCTAGTGAGGGCACCTTCTTGGGCCAGATCAAAAAAGAGCTTAAAATCTGCAGAAACTGACACTGCAGTGCCCTGTCTTGGGCATCAAGTCCCAGTATGCATCCAGTCAATACTCACTGTTCAATGTTTGAGGAAGACAAAGTATCTCCTAACAGGTTTCACAGGAGCTATCATGCCGTGGAGGATGCCATGTAAAACAGCCAGTTGGAAAATGTTAAAGACACAAGTTTACTAAATGCCTTTCTAGGATATATCTTTGCTTAGTACTAGCTGGACAACCCACTTTTTCTGCACAGCCTGGAAACGTAGTTTCATAGCAATTTTCCCGCCTTGTTAAAAAGGTGAAAAAGGATCATTCCTCTCTTCATCCAGCTTCTTGGACCTGCCACTCACACTAAGGATCTCAAAACCACCCCTCACATGTAGAAGCTTCCCATGATCTTCAACTATAAGTTGTGACAACCAAAACCTGAACAGATTATGATATTTTGGAACACCATTTCCCCCTGCTTACATACAGTTCCAGTATTTCATCTATCTCAACTAGCAAGAATAAATCTACTTGTTTCCTCCTGACCAAAAAAGCACAGTAATAAAAGATCAAAGCAATGCTGCTTCTTCATACTTAGATGGTAGTTGCAAATGCATATGTATTTGCTTTCTTACAATTTACTACATTATGTCAGTGGAAACTTTTAACCCCATTTGCTGGAGATCTGGACAAATGTTGATGTTTAACATTTAGGTTGTCACGAGGTCTCAGCTTGCCTCGCGTTCTTTACTCCTCCCTTTTGATTAGTCTTATCCCTGCTTAACCTCTGTGGTAGGTAAAAAGACATTGTTAATCAATGCTTACATTGTGTAGGCCCCTTAGAAATAGCATTCAAAACCTGGAAAAGCAAGAATGTACAGGGTAATCTACAGTAATCTTCTCAACCCTAGGAACGCTTTTGATTGAAATGATAATGCAACTGAAAAGGTAACAACCTTTAAGACAGTCTTACTGAAGCTATAAGCATGTTAAACCAATGAAAGTGTGGTGGTCTTTTTTATTTTAAAGCAGCAAAGTGAAGAGTTTCAGCAACCTTACCTGATAAGTTCCACCAAATATTACACAATTCTGTGTAACACATTGACATCTGTTGGATTTATCACAGCTTTGCCTTTCTGTTATTTGATGGATGGCATACATAAAATAGAGTGTTCATGTCTTTGCAACTAAATGGCTAAAAAATTTCCTGGATACGTTACTCTTTAACACATACAAAAAAAGATTAGCTTATTAGCACATGCTCAGTTATTTTCCACTTAAGTCCAGAATTTCTAGCCTTCCAAGATATCACTTACAGTTATATTAAGACATAGAATCACAGAATCATATAATATCTTGGGTTGGAATATTCTCCTTCTCTAAATAAAATATTAAAGCCAATCTAAGACTCACTACATTTACTATTTTGGGGCTTGTTTGAGGCAGAGGGGAGGCGGCAGGTTTTGCTGGGGAACAACTTTGTAACATTTTTATATTGACTTAACATGAAGTTTTTAAATTTAGATAGAGTATAGTTACACTAATATTAACATGTGGGTAAATATGTTTAGGTAGTCAGCTTCCTTCAACCCTATTATTCACATGTGCAATTGTTCATAAACAGCGTCCGTGGTAATCATTCAAATCTGATATCCCAAAAGATCTGCAAAGTAGAGCTGTTTAAGAAACAGGAAAAAACTGTTCTTTTTAAACCATACTCCTCAAAACACTGAGAATATTGTTTTCAAACCTACTTTTGAATTATTCTAGTTCTATTCTAAATTAAATTTGTTTGTAAGAAATTTTCTTGCTTCTTTAAAATGTCTGGAAGAGATTTTAATACCTGAGTTTATATTCCTAAGCCTCTTGCAAAGGTGTAAATGATAAATCTCTTGCATGTTAATTTCCAACACACATGCTTTCTCTTTCCTGAAAGCCTCTGGAACCTTTCAAATATGTACAAGATAATTTATAAATAACTCATCTAAATACTATTTAAAACACACATGAGGAATTTGGCTCAGTGAATATTATATACTCTTGAGAGTGTATGTAAATGCATTGTTTAGAAGAGATGCATGATAGTCAGGTCAGTGAAACCCTTGTGAAGACAAGAGAAGGGCACACATCCCCATGATCGTGAGCTCAATTAGTTGACCGACAACAAAGTAGTACTGCTAAAAGTGAAAGCTGGGTTAGGGCAGTCATCAGAGCTGTTTAACAGCTGACCACCTTTTTGTGCTTTCCAGGAAATGCAATGAATATATCAATGTAAAAAATACTCAAACTGAACACATAACACACTGGTGCAGAAGATAGGAATTTTGCTGCACTTTTTTCAGCCATCAATCTTTAGAGGCCTTTGAAAGATAACTAAGAAACATAAGCCATTTGTAAGTTCATTGACAACTCATTATAGGATTCTCTGCACTTCACTAGAAAAAGCTTACGTGTCTGAAAAAGAGAAGATTTTAAAACTTTAAAAAGTTACAAATATTCATACCGTATTTATAGATTTAAAGGATGAGACAGCTAGCAGGAAAATCTTTTCCCAACAGCTTCCTCAATTCCTCACCAACGGCCTCAAGTTCAAGGCTCAGGGCCTAGTTTGGACACTTTTTGGAAGATAACTGACACAAACCAGCTGGTCTCACAGTCAGCTCTCCTACCCAGTCTCTTTGCTGGGCTTATGCTTGTAAGAACTGAACTCTGGGCACCTGTTGGCAAGCTGGGCTTGTGGCACAGCCCATGCTCAGTTGAAGATGATAATTGAGACCAGTGGAGACTGTTCCAGGTCAGATAGTGAAATTTGGTGTCTCCAGATCTGTGGTCTGGAGTTCAGGTTCAGGTGGCCTCTTCATGCAGGCCTGGTGGACCATGGGAATGAATGGCTAGTTCATTTATGAGAGTGGCCTTTGACCTACCTTGTTTTAACTGCATAATTGTATACAGTAGCAATACTCACCCCTGGAAGTGTTCAAGAACAGGTTGGATGGGGCTTTGAGTAATCTGGGGTAGTGGGATGTGTTTTTGCCCATGGCAGGGGGCTTGGAACTAGATGATCTTTAAGGTCCCTTCCAACCCAAACGATTCTATGATTCTATCTTTTAATGTCCTGACTTACAAGTCTGGTGATGTTATATTTTTCTGCCTTACTGTTGGCAGAAAATTAGGCTCTCTGGGAGTTTCTCTCCCAGTGACAAAGCTAAAGACTGAGGATTAGTGCCAATGTTCACAAAAGTAGGCTGTTCTGGTTTTGGTGATTCTATGAAGTTGTTTCTGAAATGCCTGTGAAATGTGTGTTTCCTGTGATATGTTATACAAGACTTTAATTAGAAAAACAAACCCAACTTCCCTGAAAAACTATTTTCAGTCAAAATGCTAAAACAGGAGCAGAATGTGGTAGCCCTGGCTATGAATTACTTTAAGCCAGATTGTTTGGAGTTTCAGGAAAGCTGTGTTGTTTGAAGTCTATGCTAGTCTTTGGCCACATTATATTGGGAACATGTTTTGTGAACAGAAAGGAAAAGAAAGGCTCCATGGCACTTTCCTTGGGAGAGACCATCAGATCTTTTCACTATTTTGGACACAATAAATTCTTAGACAAAAGAATTCTCTCTAATTTGTTGAATGACAGTCTGATAAGTCTGTCTTCTTCAGACCATCCCATGGATCAGCAACCCAGTCTCCTCCTGCCTCAGAGGCAAGCTGGGATTGCTTCCATCTGCATTCATGCTCCCCAGGGGTGCAGGAGAGTCTACGCTATGTCTCTGTCACATGCCTCACTTGCAGGATGGTGCTGATATTCAGTTTCAGCTCTCATGAGGAGCAATGGGTGCCAGGCTTACTGTTTTCGCATGCACTGGGCTGAATGCAGGCTCAGGCATTGATTGTTACTGCCTCAAATCATCTGATTTCTGTTTTAAAGCTTTGCTTGGCAACTGTTGTCACTTAGCCGCTTTTTGGTTTTGTTGCAGGCAGAGATTATAGCAGGATCAAATGATTTGAGGAGCTGGGGGTCTCAGCAGAAGTTAAAATGCCTTTGCCTTAATCTAGTTGTGCTTTCTTTTAACCCTGGCCGTTTTACACAGATCCCTGAGTCAGCTAATGCTCAGCTGTCTTATCAGGAGTGCTGCCACCTGCCCAGCCCTGGCATCCTGAGCTGATGAATGTCACCAATTGCCTCTGGCATAAATGAAAGGGCCACCTCCCAAATGATTAACCTGGAAACCAGCTTAGGTATGTTAATGGCATCCTAAAGTCATGCTTTTTAATCAGATCTTCTCCAAAATCACAACTTGGTCAGGAATAAAAGTTGCCAATATTAAGTGAAGATACAGCAGTAGCTAAATGTGTGATGCAACCATATCCATTCCTGCATGTAAGAAAAGGCAAAATAATTATTAATGTCATCATCATTGCTCAACATTTAAAAGGGTAGGATTTCTACTGCTCAGCCAACAGAAAATCTTATTTCAGGGAAGTTGTGATAACCAGTTAGAAAACCCCTTCTAACAGTGCATGAATGTACTGGCCATCTCCCAGAATATTTCCAGCAAGAGAAAGACCAGCTACTCTCCACGAAGAGGGAGCTGGAAAAGGCTAACATAAAACAATAACAGCGTACGAACCATGAAAGGGCAGTCTCATGTTTATAAAGGTTAGTTGCAGTTATCTTTCCAGGAGTGTAAAGATTGCAGAGAGTCTAACAGCTCAAAACCTGAAATGGTTTGTTAATTTATTTACTCATTCAGCTGAGTTTGGCTACAGCTTGATTTGCAGCTAGAGGGAAAGACCATGAGTGAAATATATATCCTTTTGAATTGGAAATAATGATAACTGTTAGGAAACTCTGGAAATAATGATAAATCCCTGCTCCAGACGTAGCAGTGAGATCTGGTTTTATAATTAACTAAATAATTCATTTTGACTCATACAGATTGCTTCATTTCCAGACATAATTTAAAACTGTACAGCAGTATTATTCGCAAGCATTTGCAAATTAGTACTCTCGTTCTTAATTTGCTTGCACAATGCAAAAATTGTACCAGAAATGTCTTCACCTTGCTTCTCCTGTTCACCCTTTCTATAATCTAAAGGGAACAGTTCTTCCAGGTGTGAGATAATAAATTTTCAGTCAGTTTTGATCCTATGTCTGTTTTTTAGCAGACTTCCTTTCTCTGGGTGGGAGAAATTTTTTTGAAAGACAAAGCTACATTCTTTAGTGAAAACTAAACCAAAAATCTTTGTTTCATCAGGAAATACACTAATAAATTTATTGTTTCCTATGCTTAATCATTTCATTAATGTTTTTTCCAGGTTTTTAAAATATTGGTAACTAGAAGAAGTGTATTTATGATATATAAATATTCAGTTATTCACAGAATGATATACAGTGCTAACAACTGTGATATTCTTAGATCTTCTCTTAGCATGATAATTTTCCCTGTTAAAAATTCTCCTGAATACAATATATAACTTGGCAAGTTTATGCCATTTCCCAAAAGCTGAAGACTGAATTTTTTCTTGGTTTACATCTTCATGCTTGCAAATGGAGGGAAAGCAAACAGATAAATACAGGAAAAAAGTGTTCTTTAGTGATAAATATTCATTAATGAAAACAGATTATCCTCTCATGCATACAGCCATTCAGTCACATCATCTAAAGGTACATATGTGATACAGACTTTCTTTTTTCATATGTCTATTGCAAACAAAGCTGTTCAAGAACTTAGCATTTGACCTAAATGAGGTTATTGTAACTAGAACTGTGTTTTCTAACTGGAAAAGATCATAATTTTGCTATCTGATTTTTATTTTTAGAAATAGAATAGTGTAATTACAGACATAATATATAAGATTCTGGTTTATAAGCACTAGCTTTATGTTGATTTATAGAATTTTACAAATGTGACCCAGACGAGGATGTGTCCTGATGTTATATTTGTGCTGTCGGCATAAAGGAAGCAAACGTTTCTTTAGGCTCTGCGGCATGAAATATCCATGCCTCAGACTCTGGTTTTTCCTGTGTGCTGGAATGACAGACTTATTTCTGCTGAGAAAGGGCAGGGCAGGGGGGACAGTGGCAATGCTGGCATGAGTGGCCCCACACCATCTTTCCAATGTCTTCAAGCAGGAAGCCCAACTTCCCCAACAGCTTTCCGTCCCACCTCCATCAGCAGCAGTGGCTCTGCTCCAGTCTTGGGGAGCTGCATTCAGTTTTTTCTTATATCTCTTTCAGGCACTCCTGGAAAGGCTATTGACTGTGACAAAAGCTTGGATTGTTGTTTATTTGAACTGTCTGGTATGGACATGAATTTAAATGTTTTTATTTCCTAAATAGCAGACTTTAAGACAAATACTTGAAATGAATGTTTGAGTGTTGGCTGCATCTTTCTGTCTCTTGCCAATGTAAATAAATACTTTTTCTGTGAAGCTGAGGATGCACTATTACATTTTAAAAAAGTTGTGTTACAAACTCAGTAGGTACTTGTACTCTGAAGTGCCTGGGGAGGATAAAAAAAGCAAAACTAGTCTTATGTTTTAGGCATTTATAATTGTACATGCACTTAATTGCTGTTGTACTGTTCCATTTTCCCCGCTAGCACATACTGATGGGTCCATAGCTCTGACTCTGGCTGCTCAGTGGAAAGAAGAAGGAATAAAAAGCATCTGTCCTATATTTTAGATCTTATTCAAAGATGTTTCTTACCAGTGATGTGGGGAAAGGTTGGAACTTAAGAAGGAAGTGGCTCTTGTCTGCCGCACTACTTGCCCAAGGGGATGCTGAAGAACTCATGACATACTCTAAATGAATAAAAGGAGCAGTAATCCTAAAATGCTGTCTGATTTCCTTCCCCTAACAAAGTAAGCTCTTCTGCACCTCTTAGCATACTGACTGATGCAGAGTCCCTAACCAGTCTTTGCAGTGTTGCATGACCTTTCTATGTGCCAGCAGTTAGTTAAAACGTCAAAGACTATTTTAGGTTTAGAAAATATATTCTTTAAAGAACTAATATCTTCTACTTTTGCCATTAAGAGAGAGTCGTTTCATACTTTATCCTGTTGGGTCTCATATGACAGGTCTCCTTTTACCCAGTTAACAGAGAAAAGAAAATCTAGTTCATATTCAGGTGGAATGCATTTAATTCAAATGATGATGCCTCATCCTATTTAATTCTGAAAGTTCTAGTTCAAACCTAATGTATTGGCCAAGGTGGCCACTGTCCCAGCAAGGGGAAACGCTGCTCCCCTCCCAGGACTGGGATTCTGGGATCAGTCTGTGGACCATTTATGGATTGGATGTGACCAGCAGAACAACAAGACATTTTCACTATCATAATTTATTGGTATATATGGAGTAAGCACTTCCATAAGGGAAATGCATTTGCAGCAAGTCCGTTGACATCTTAGCAGTCATCCAGTTTAGGGACTCTGAATGCTCACCCAGCTTAGGGACTCTGAATGCTGTGATAGTGCTTTATATACTCAGTAAGTTTGTCTTCTCCCATGTGTGGGATGGCCATGTGCAAAATTCATACTTCGACTTCCCTGACAAAGGTGCAGTTCTGTCTGTATGGATGACAACACGTGCCCATGATATAAAGCGCGTGTTTCTTCCTTGCCCCATGTGGAAGTGAAGAGAGTCTGAAGTGTTCCAGCTGAAGTTTTAGTATGTTGCTTCTACTTTCCAAGACCTCAGCAGAACAGCCTACTCTGTTTATCTCATTTCCTATTTCTATCTGAACAACACTGTGTTACTCTGTTGAGGATTTCCATTTTTAATTGTTTGAAATTAGTATCTCAATTATCATGAGCTTTTCCATGGGACACCACGGAAGCAATGTTAGACCATGCTGAACATTGAAGAAAACTAACATTTCTAATGAATGTATAAGGAAGAACTTGCTTACATATTGTGCTTTCGTAGGTAAGTTAAACTGGCATCAGCTGACTGTACTCTGAATTTAAACCTGAATATTCTTAGGAGTGTAAGTCCTTTTGTGAATGGACTCTTCTTGCATGAAGATATAGTCTTTTTCTGCTTAACAATATCAATTCCAAGACTATTTAATCCAAACAAAGAAATACAAAAATATTCACTCACATTTGGAACAAACATGTCCAAATGGAAAGTCATATAGACATCAATATCACTGATAAAATTCTTCCCTGTAAAAAAACTATACACCATTCATGACTTAGATGCATGTATTAAAATACTAATGGATGAGATTAAAATGTGTAATTTTTCATGCTCTACAAGCATAATTTTTTGTCAAATTTTATAGGTTATCAGAAATCTGTAAGAAATTTGATTAAATATTATTAAATAAATCACATGCACAAGATGTTATTACCTTCATATTCCAAATCCTGCTGTCAGAGTAGACAAAGCCAAAGAATTCCACGACCTTTCAGGCTTCAGAAGACAGGTATCAGTAACACTGGACAACTGTATGATTTCTGCTTGAAAATTCTGCCCCAAAAGAACAAAGTAGACAGAAAATTAAGTAATATTCACACAATAGTAACAAACTGTGTCAATACCAGCACTTTGATTTTCTGATTTTCTTTGGTATTTTTGTTGTTTTAAATTAGCAGTCTAAACTGGATGAAATTAATTTTCCTTTAGGATGTTCTTTGTGTTTCCTTTGTTTACTGAGGGAGCCAAAATGCCCAGCTCTAGAACTAATGATGGTTAAAGCTAAATAAATTGCAGTCAATTTATCCACCTTTATTTTTTATCATCATTGGAAAGATCTCCAAAATAAAAGTAGGTAGATATTTAGAATTCAAATTTCATAGTTGTGGGCAATTTGGACTCTTTTGATCACATCTGTATTAATGAATAATTCCTTTTTCAGGTTGTGGCAATCTTCTTTCATTTTAGTGGAGGAATAAGGGAGAAAACAAATAGGAGGCAGGACAGAATTAACTGAAATGTCTTAAGAGTTCGAATTTTATAAGTCATCATGGTGAAGATGAATTGGTAGGCAAAGGGCGGGTGAGATGGTCAAAGGTGAATATAAATAGGTGGGATGGTTCCACAATTTATCATGTGGCTATCACCTGTACATACACAGTATCTGTCCATCCATCTTGTCCTTCGGCCTGGCTACACTGCTTGTATATCCAGAAACATAGGATGAATGGAGGGAAAAGACATAAGCTTGTAAATAGGTGTCTACTCTTTCTTATGTTAATCTTCTTCTGGGTCTCAATCTGTATCTACTCTAAGTAACATGATAACTGCAAAATAACTTTTAGCTACTATAATGCTTAGAAATCACTAAAGCCAGTTAGCTCATTAGGCTGAAATCTTTTAAGGCAACAGTTCAGTTCAGAAAGACTAGCACTGAAAAACCTCTAAGAATGAGCTCAATTATACAGAAGGAGGTAATAGTGAGCTGATTTGGGGCCTGCAGTCTTTTCTAATTTGTAAAACACTGCTACAGAAACATGTTAAATTTTTATGCTTTTCATTTCATAGTTTGAATTTAAATTGTTATTCAATCATTGTCTATAGACAGTAGAACTATGTTTAATAATCAAGCCCTACCAGGATTTCAAAATCTCAGAAATTTTCCCAAGTATCCAAAAAATACTTAGTTCTAATCAATTCAAACATTCATTTTCATTTGCCTTTAATAGACAATTACTGGATTTAGTGTAATTTCAAATTAAAAGCTATCTAGAATGAAAATAATTTAATTTTTCATTTTCGAAGTAACAAAACAGAATATTTCACCATTACTATTGTTCTTCAATTCCAAATTCAAGGAGACAGTCCATTTTCAGCAAATTTTGTATGTATCCTTAGGCAAAGGCTGATTTTGTAAAAAAAAATCAAAACCCAAATACATACGGTTGTGATCCACACTACTTATTAACTTGCATGGGTTTTTGGCAAAGTGCAACAGAATCCCAAACCTAAGTATTTCAGTTTGGCGTAATTCTTTCTCATTGTAGAATATGTGGAGATGTCATGGATAAATGAAACCAGAATGAATTAGATGGATATTTAAAAGAGTTAGAAATCTGACCTCTAAAGGATAAGGCACAAAGAACCAAGAAAGATGATGATGCTGTGCTGCCAGGAGAGTCTATTTTACTCAGTTACTGTATTACTGTCCACCACAAGAACTGTTTCATAAATAATTTTTGCAGGGATTGCACTACTTCCTGATCCAGAAAAAATTAAAATATCTTTCATACAGAATTATACTTTCATACTCCCTTGTCTAGCTAGTACTGGAAGTAAAGCTGTTTATAACAGGCTTTTGGTTAGTGCTAAGGCATTATAACACTGTTACTAGGACAAGCTTCTTTGTAAAATATATTCTGCTTTCAAAACTTTGGGCTGGAATTTTCAAAGACCAAGATCCAGCCTCTGGGACCTGAGCACCAAGTTCCCGTAGGTTATAATTACACAATTCCCCAAAAGCTGATGTAGGAATAACTGACTATCTGCATAACCATTCTGATCCCAGGTCATGCAGGAGCTCATAGGAAATTATAAAGTGCCCAGGCACACATTTTGAAGGCATTATTGTCAGGCTTCTGGTGTAGTGAAGGTAGGCAGTACTACATATTCTCTGGAGAATGCTTAGTGGCACATGAGGACCTGTAAGTCTGTTTTAATTGTTTAGACAGGTAAGAATATTGGTACTGAGCACAGTCACAGAATAACCGTTGTAGATGAGCCCAGGTGTACTGCTTTCTTGGAAATATCTACCCACTGCTGTAGGTAAACATTACCATACAAGTCTGTTTGGGCAGCTGGCATGGTCCCACTTACTGGGATAAAAAGGAGGATCTATTTTCAATTTATTTGTAGAATCATTCGCGTTTAGAAAAAGGTAAGAGAACATACAAAAATATGGTAGAGTTTGTATTACAGATCTTACATTACAGGAATGTTTTACCCCTATCAGGTAGTACTATTTCCTAACAGAAGATGGGAAATCAAGGATCAATTCATTTATAAGGACCAGTTTCAAACACAATAGTTGACATACCATGACACTGACTGCTAATTACCCTTAGTTTAATCATGTTCCTAAAGTAGAATCACTTTAGATTTCTTAGCTAGTCTCTTCTGTTGTGGCGTGTGTATCATGAGAGGAGCAGGGATAGGGAGAGAGATATGGTCATTTACAAAGTGATTCTAACTTTCAAAAGTCTTTCTTGGCCAAAACAGCTTAACATTTGCTTAATATGACTTTGTTCACATTTAAATACTTAAAATTGTCATTTTAAGGTTTTGTGGTTTTTAAACATAGCTGTTTAGTTTCTTATGCTTTTCTTTGGCTTTAATGAATGGATTATGATGGTCAGTTTGTAATGCCATGAATGAAAGATTTAGGACCACTAATCTTAAGAACACTGCTTGGCGCCAGTAGACAAACAATGCACTCCCCAACTTGTTATCTCAGCCATACTAAGCTTTCACTTCTTACCTTCTTTCAAAGACTGTCAGTTCACTCACATAGTCTGCTAAGTAATAGGTACAATCTTCTCAAGGTGTTTTGTATTTCCTGATTTTTGAGGGGAGCTTATTACATTATGATACATTTGCCTACGGGGTAGCAAAGCTGAACTGAAATTCTTCAATTTGCAAAGGTTGTACAGCTTTGAAAGATAATCTACTTCTATCAAGGTTTTTGGAATAAAACACAACCGTTTTTTGGTATAAATTTTAAGACTTTCAGTAAATGATTATATTATGGCTTTTTGCTTCTCTAAAATTAACTCTTCAGAACCTTCATTGTCTGTTTGGGAATAACTTTTACCAAAAAAATTAACTTGATACACAGGAATCATATAAGGGAATGATACAAGGTGAATGTGTATGCTCATTTATAAAGATTCTTCACTCTCTTATATACCTGCTACAGAACAGACACCTTGCAACAAATAGATGCCATAATACATTTTGTACTTTTATCTCATAAGCTCCCAAAAGACCCCTACACGAATCCAACTGATCAAAAGCACAGTAATGCTTCTTAGATGATCAGACCATTAAAACTGTGCTCATAAAAAATGTCCTTCTTAAATGATTTTGTGACAATTCATTGACTAGTCACATGTTTTAATGAGCTTTCTTGCAAATATATACATTGAAGGGGGAACAATGACATTGTGTTTCTTAGCATTTTACTTCACTCAGCTGCAATCAAATGCATGCTTAAGATTAAGGTCAGGGTACGTAGTGCTGGAAAAGGAAACTAGAAATGAAAACTCCACTTCTTTGATGGGAAAACTGCAACAGCGTTTGACTAAATGTAAAACACTGCATTTTATTTTTGCATTAATATTTACGTGAGGGGTGTTAAATAAATAAATAATACCATGCAAAACAATTCAAGACTTTGAGTTACGAACATTAGAGACTTCCTTGAGTAGAGTCTTGTAATGGTTTTCCTCTTGGTTATTAGAAACTCCAAGATGCTCAAAAATTGGGTAATAAAGCCATCATATGATATTTCTGAAAATTCAGAGGGAAAAAATAACCTTAGTCTTATTTTATTATTTCTGTGGAAAATGGCTACAATTAACATTTTTAAAATGTTTTACAACTCTACTTTTAAAAAATAACACAAACTTTACTATATAGGTAAGAAGAGAGCAGGAAACTTATTTGTAATATTTACTGAGAGTTTCATTATGTATGTTAAATTATTTGCAAATTACATCTGAAAATCATAGGAGGGCTGCAGATAAAGTGCACAAATACAAATAAATTTATTTAACTTTAAAATGCATAGGTCATAATTATGTATAGTCATTCAGATCCAGTTCAAATCCACAGAATTGACAGAAAGAAGGAGAGAAGAGTTTGACAAATACATATTCACAGCGTCAATAGTTTATGGTATATATAGATATATGCAAGATATATCCTAATCAAATTGACAAGTTACTCTGCCTTTCCCACTCTCCTTTATTGCCAATCATGTGGCTGTGTTCTGCATCTTCTCTGCTTCTCATAGTGAGATGTTGTTATGATTCAAGGCCATCCTGTGGGCTGATACTGAGACCTTTTCAGATTTTAGAGTGAAAGCTGAGGTATTTATTTCAGACTGACATATCTGCCACTTTAATACTTGGTGTTTGTACTGAAACAGTATCAAAGTAAACAATATTACCATAGCTATATACAAATTCAAAATAGAAAACTCTCAAAAAATCTTTCCAGACAAAGAAAAAAACAAACCCAGACCAGTAATACAAAAGAAAATTTGATGCACAGTCTAAAGCTAACATTTATTTAAATTGTATTAGGGATCTCAGAATTACATTTGGGTTATTGTAAAATGTAATTATGAATCAATTTCTTTATGCAAACCTGTGTAATACATACACAAATAAAACTGAATCCACAAACATTTACATAAATTGAGGCTACATTGCAAAAAGCTTTCTTTTATCATTAAGTTTTTTAATAAAAACCTCAAGACAGCCCTGCCTGACCAGGGGGGACTGGACCAAATGACCTCCAGAAGTCCTTTCTGACCTCAGCCGTTCTGTGAATCTGTGATTTTGTGAAATCCTTAGAGCAGTTTTTTTAATAGAGTAGATTTTATTTTAGAAGTCTGAACTGATATAGTTCCTACCAACAGCAAATTGGTTTGTTTGTGACTACCCTCTGAGTGAAACTGGATCACTTTTCTTCAGATCCCTGCTTGAACTTAACAGTTGAGGTCTGGGAATCTTCCTAGAGAAATAAATTACAAAAAGACAAACAAAAAATTTCTTATTTATGTCTCCAGGTATTCTTCTGCCATGCCTAGCTTGTCAAAATTTAGAGAGTCTTTAGAAAAGCGATTAGATTCAGCATTGCCTTAGGGTGTATATACATTCAAGCCCAAAGTTGAAAACAAAAGGTCACTTTTCAATAAAAAAATGAACAATTTTTTTTTTAAAAGAAAAGTTTAGGAAGCAGGTTGTCCTGGTGTGAGTGACACAGGACTAATTTCTTTCCTAATGCTTGGGAAAGCTGTATTTGTGTAAGACTCTAGTGTCTGAATTAGTGAAGATATTTACTGTACAGCCAGCTATGGTGTGTGGGTTTCAAGGTCTCAGTGTTTTCGAGCTCGCCAGGTGCAGGGATGAGGAGGAGCAAGACTCGGGCACTTGACCCAAGCTGGCCAACAGGATTGTTTCATACCATGAACGTCACATTCAATATAAATTAGAAAGTCTGCTGCGAGGTAGGGGGTTCTCCCCTTTGCTCATGCTCTTCCCCTTGATGGCTCTCCCTTGATGGCAGCGATCCAGAAGACTTCTTGCCCCAGTGCTGGATCCCTGAGCCCTTCCCTTATTCCTGAAGCTGTAGCGCTCACAGTGTCCGACATTTACTGTCCACTGCTGGGAGCGCACATCTTCCGACAGATATAGTTGGCTGGGTATAATCCTTGTACTGTATACTTGGGTATCGGGATCATTATGGGTTCCTTTGCGTTGGTACTGTTAATTATCCAGTTCTATCGTATTAAATCTGTTTATCTTTCAACCCCTGGGTTTTCTTGTTTTCTTCCTGATTCCCCTTCCTGGGTGGGGTGGGGTCATTGGGTGAGAGAATAGTTGTCTAAGAGACAATAAATTGTTATGGGTTTTCTCAAACCATAACACAGGTAAAAATATATTTACAGCCAATTCAGTGAAAGTTTCTGTTTAATTTCAAATTCATCACCACGGCCTCTCTTCAATGTACTTTCCTTAGTATTCCCATTTCAATGTTTCTTCATTTCTGTTTTTTATTTTCACACTTTAAAGTGCTGTAGTTTTATTGCCCTACTTTTGACCTGAGATTTAGTTTTCTGCAATTATCTTTCTGTAGCTTGTTCTTAATCATTGTATCATGTATCCTGGTCTCTTAACTAGAAACTTGATTGTTGTTATTCACTATGAGCCAAAGAGGAAGGGAAAGTTTCATAGCAACAACTGGAACATAAAGTTATAAACAAAACAAAACAAAAAAAAAACAAAAAAAAAAGCACCAACCCCAGCTTCTTTTTCCTAAACAAATGAGTATTCTTTTGGAGTTACAAAAGTCACTCTGATTTTGCCTCCTTTATGTAGTTTCTTTTCTGCTCATTGGTTGTTGCTGGGCTGAATAATTAAAGTGGAAAGAGATTCCGTTAACAGGCTTCATGAGTGGAACAGTTGTAATTTTGCAGGTACAGAAGTTTTCAACCCACCTATTGAAATGGTCTTCAAATGGAAACCAGGGTAAAGCTCTATGGAGAGCCTGAATCAGGAATTGCTGTGATAATTTAGAATAAAAGGCAGGAAAGGGCTAAAAAACAGACGTCAATTGGATTATTATCCACTACCTACCCAAATCACTGTCTGCAGAATTTTGCCATTAAAAATCAATAAACCAATAGGGGTATTCTGCAAAAAGGGAGTTAACTAGCTATGACAATAAATGATTAATTTTACAACCTTTCCTCTTGCTGAGTAGAATTTTGAAATTAAAATTATCTATAAGGATTTCATGAAGGATTAATATAATTTTATTCTAATTGAACAGTTCCAAAACCACCAATATTTACACTAATATTTATAATGGCTGTGTTACCTCAGTAAACTCCATGCTGTGACCTCTATCAGACAGAAATGTCACGTCTATGTGAGCTGAAGGAGGAAAGGGCTGATAGAAGAAAAGGATAAGCAGAAACTTCTGGCAGTAGTCTGGGGACAGAGTCCTGACTGCTCTGAGGCCCCAGTCATGTGTGCCCCAGCACGGCTGTAAGACAGACAATTCCTCAGGCCTAGGGCAAATTTCTTAAAATGGTTATATGTCACATTTTTTACCTTTGTAGACTGCAGGTAGTAGTTTCTTCTCTCATGCAATTAATGAGAGACTACTCTTATTACAACTGCATTGAAGAGCACAGTAAGAATATTAGAACATGTGAATACAGGATAAGTAGGTTATACCTTTATTAATTATCAGGGATCTATCCAACAGCATTTTTTCCTGCACATATTATCACATCTCTCCTGCTTTCATGAATAATAGTAGGAAAAATAATTGAGACAGAACAACATTTTTGCAATTGACCATCCAGTTTGTCTCCTTTCAAGCTGTTTTTGCAGTTTCGGTTTTTCAGTATTAGCCTGCAAAGCATATTGCCCACTTCTGGAAGGCTACCACAACACAGGAATTGCCATACAGGTTTGGACCCAAAGTAGATCCACCTTTGTAACCATCTTCAAGTGTCAGCTTCTTCATAGTCAGCATCCGTGGCAGAAATTTGAGAATATTTTCTGGGTGTATCATTCCAGCCTTGGGACTTTCTGAACCAGACATGATACCCTTGTATCTAATGTCTTTAACAGACCTTTTTAGTCACTTTTGCCTATCTTGTATTACACGGGTTTAGCTCCCATTAGCACCCTGTACACTCCTCAGGTAAGAAAGTATCAGCCAAGTCTCCAATTCCTTCAGTCACTTAGAGGAAGAAGAAGTATGGAGAATAAGCAAATTTTCTCACTGATTCACTGGCACTTAATCTCAGCATCCCAGTTATTTAGCATACAGCCCACACCTCTACATCCAGTTCCAGTTCTGATTTCTCTAGTGTTGAGGTATTCTCATACTAAAAGTGTTCACTTCCATCCCTGACTTGAGATGGGCTGATTGGAGAACAGACAATCTACTTTGCAAGAAGAGATGATGACTGTTCCCTTGTTTAATCCAGGAAAGTTAAATCCGAGGAGAAAACATGACTGTTGCCTGCAAATGTGTCAGAAGTACAAGTGTCACAGCAGACAAGGCGGCTATCTCAGCTACGTGGTACTGTGATTGAACGATCAAGATGACATGCAGATTTAAGCCTGGTCTCTCTCTAATAGGACTGCTAAGTGGAAAAAGTTCACCTTTCAGGAAGGAAACAATTTTTAAGAAGCTTTTGGAATATATATAAGGTTTCCTGGAAGCAATTTAATTTCATTCTGCAGTACTGGCCATTTAAGCCACAACTGGTTCTCAAATCGGCTTTAAAAACCTCTCCAGTGCGTTCTCACCACTCTGCCTCCTTGTCTGGAAATCAAGCTTCCAAATCACTTCCACCAAGCTTTCCTCCACATGTGGTGGTTTTGACTAGGAAGTCCCTCCTTGTCTTGGTCGTAGTCCCATTGCTGTGCTCATGGCATGTGTAGCCAAGTACTATCACACTGATAAAACACATCCGTGTATGTAGAAGTTACTAAGCTTCTCATTCTAGAGCTTGCCCTCAGTCAGTCACAAAAACACTTCTGCCTTCTTGAAGTTCAGAGAAGGTTGAAATCCGGAATGGACAGTTCTGTTACATCACTGATTGACTGATTGATAGTAACTTTGACATGTTAAGACTCAATCTAGCAAATATCACATATGTAAACTATTTTTATATAACAAAGGATTTTCTAGTTCAACACAAGTCAATATAATGTTGCCAATATAATGGATAGTAAGTAATTACGACAGCCTGTATGGCCTTTTTGAATATGTGCCATTTAATAAAAAATAGAAACAATCATTATATTGCTTTTAAAAAAGCTTTGACTGTGTGGACATATTTTTAATATCATAAAAGCATTATGGATGTAGCTACTGCTTCTAGGAGACATATATCTTTTGTCACTAGAGCAGTAAAGTGGTTAACTGCATATTTGTTGTTCTTGATGTTAAACTCACTCTGGCAGAACAACTTTGGCTTCAAGAGATATCTGCTTTATCTTCAAAGTATCTTGCTTTGCTTCTTTTCTACTAATATATTTGTAAGGCAGCAAGTGAGTGGTTTAAAAACCTGCCAGAATAAAGATTTGCCAGGAAGGATCTAAAAGCTGACATAACTTTCCCTTCCCACAAATGCAGTAAACATATCTCTGTCTTCTCTATAAAGACGGGGGGTGGAGGGTGGGGAATCCACATAACAGACTTTACAACATTCTTCCCTTTTTCCTTTTTTTTTCCCCACCAGTAAAAATATGTCTTTCCAGCTGACCAATGGAAGCAAAATGTTTCTTTTTCTATAAAGAGCTTTTTTACTTCAGTTCTGTTTTTACTTCTAAAAGAAACTGTTAACTAACATGATTTACACTCTGGCAGTTACACAGATCCTTTTTCCCACCTGTTTTGTTCATAAATTGAGCAAAAGATATATTACCTTTCTTCCAATTCCCTTATCTTAAGTGAATCAACATAATTAAAAGTATAGGTTTCAAAATGCACACCTACCAGAAAATATTACTTACTGTCTTTGTAAATACTACCACAATAGTTTGTCAAAATGGATTTTATGCTGTGTAATGACTTTCTTGACTCTGCTCTTGGAGAGTTCACTTTCTGACTACCATGACAATAAAACCTTATTAATTCTAAGTACTTACTGATTTGACAGGGGTAAGACAAAGTGGTGCAGGAGAATTGGATATTTGTAATTATAATAAATGCAGGTACCTCTTATTTTTCCATCAAAAAATTCTTAATTTTTAATTATGCTGGTTAGCCAACACTGAAGCAAAGCCATTGTAGTGAGTTTCCTCAGTGCAGAAAAAGACAGCCCCTCATAATTCCTCATTTAATAAACATTTATGATAATGAAGAAATTTTACCTGTCATGCCATCGAACTACTTCTATATTCTGACATTATTTCTGAGATTACTGTGTTGCAAATTGGCTTGGAGCATGACTTGCTATGTGGAAAAAAGAATGGGTAGTCACTATGTGGTCAATAAAGTCTCTTCTGTCACATTAAACTCCACTTGAAATAACCCAAATATCTTCTGAGTATTCACTATATAACTCAGGAACTATTATTGTCACAATCACTTTATGCTTTATGATCTAACTGACTTATATTCTTGATGGCAAGGCAGATTTCCAGCAGCTTCTTTTTGCAATTGCCTCTGCTTACTCAGCAAGTACAGGTTATGCACAATGACCCAGTCCCTAAAATTTCTCTTCCTTGTTTTCCTTCCTGTTTCCCTCTCAGCCAACAGAGAAGGAAATAAAAACACTTACTTGTTCTCCCAGCAGTTAATTTATGCCTTTTGTATGGTTTTTTTCTGTTCCCATACTAATTGTTTGCATGAGATTTGAAAGAGCTCTCTCATTAGGCCTTCTAAAGATAATTGCATTGTTTCAGAAGCTCTGATCATTCTGAGATCCAAATTGGCTTGTGAAATTTTCTGATAGCTGACTAGGTAAACAGTATGGGATTTTTTATGTTAACTGTTCATGGGAGAGTGCTATTTTGCTCATGACTTTTAAAGCTTGGTTACAAAGCTTATTAAAGGTGCAAAGATATCCTGAACTGTTCACTGTGGCTCCAGTTACAGTTCTAGAGCTACAAAGGTCTAGTTATTTACAATAGTTACAATAGTTATTGTATTTTTGTTTTCTAAACAATCCTTGGAGTTTTATTAATATAGTGTAAATCCTTTTACAGATCTTTAAAGCTACCTCTTCATTATTTTCTGTGTGTTTATTTCTCCGAGACGTAAGGTTAGTTAAAAATGAAAATGTGAGCTGGAAAGATAATTCCATTTTTATTTCTAAAGCCTGACAGTTTTAAATTACTATATTCTTGCATAGCAGCATTTTTAAGGCAGAAGAAAAGAAACCATAGTATGCTTGTAGTACTGATGTTAAAAATATTTTAGCAAAAAAAGGAGGGGGAAGGGGAAAAGGGAGGGAAACAGGACTTTAGACCAGGTGTTTTACTTGAGACTGACAACTGTTTTTAAAACACTGCTGACCCTTTAAGCCCGTATCCTAGCATAATATATGTTTATGTGATACATTGCAAATAAAAAAAGAGAAGATTCTCTAAATATTAGACTAAAATGAGAACTTACTTAGACAGAAATATTATAGCAAGATTTACCAAACAATGTCTGAAAAAAGTACAGTGACTACTACAGTGTCATGACAGAAGTGGAATAGTTTTATTTAGCAGGGCATATTTTCCATATGGACTTAAACTGAAGCTTACTGAAGTCAATGGAAAGGCTCACTTGAAATTTAAATATGGGCTTGTACAAGGTGCTTTTAACAACTTAAAACATTCTAGATTAAACACCTTGGTTTCTTTATTTTTTCTGTGAGCCACAGTCCTAACTTTCTGTATTTGGTCTAATTACCAAAGTAGGGTGAATTGTAGGGGTTGAGACATTTTTAGATGTTATTTCTATGTTCCAAGAGGAAAAATAACATCTGACTGGTTAGAACTTGAAAAAGCAATTTTGAGGAAGAATACAATTTCCATGGAGTAAAAATAATGGTCCTTATTCTGCTCTAAACAGATTGATTTACTAGAATTTGTTCATATACACAGACAACCTAAGAGTTAATTCTGACTTCTGTGAACCTAAATTTCCCTGCGGTTGCAATGATGACGACCATTATTCAAAGAGTGGCATTTACAGGGAAGTCTACTTATGTATGGCAATTCTGCGTCTCGGAAATGGCTTCACTATCCCTGATGGTTTTAATCCTGGGATGAATGATGCTGCTTGTGGTTGTACTGATCACTTTGAAGAAAACAGAATTTCATCCCCTCAGTGACAGAGAGCACTGCTAATAGAAACAAGCCTAAGAAGGGAACTATACATTGCAAAAACTCTGTTAATGCAACTTAATGAAAACATAATAAGAAATTGTTATGGTTTTCTTTCTCCAAAACAGCATGTCACATATTCAGCCAGTAAAAATGTTACAATCCTCAGCAAAATTTCTTTTGTGAGCTTTTAGTGACTCCAGTGTTGTTTTCTCCAGAACTTTGCTCCTAGAATATGCCATAAACATGTTAGGTTTCTGCTGAGGGGGGGAAAAAAAAAAAAACAAACACACCAATCAAAACAAAACACCAAGCACATGACAAAATTTCTTGGGGCCAAGAAATAGGGTTAGCAAGGAAGTGAGCAATGGAATGAACAAAGAAATCCTGGCTTGCATTTGCTGCATGTTCCATGGAACAAAGGTTTTCCCACTGTACTGTGGGCAACCAACCGATGAAATTACTGAAAATTAATAATAATTAGCGCTTTAGAAGTTCATTGCACAGAACAAAAGAAAAAATTATGTTAATTATCCCACATCTATCCACAGATGCATAGATTTAAATACACCATGTGTGTTTTCTTTTAGGTCAATAAAGAATTCTTTAGTGTGTATACATCCACAAGCAGAAAACCTAAGGTGGTTCTTGTGGTCAAATTAATACTTCTGTTGAAATTTCAGCTTTTCAACTCTCAATTTTTCAGGTTTTCAGATTTGTAAGTTTGATGGTGCATAAACACATTTCTGCACTCATTTTCCTATGTTTATTTTTTCAGTCTGTGCATTAAAAGAGGGACAACGTAGGGGTTGATACATTACATCATTTCACCCATAGTCAATACAGTTTATGTAGACTGTCCAAAGGATGAAGTGCTATACTCATTCTGAGTTGGTACATCCGGTTAGCATGCATCTGGTACACCAGTTCTCATCAACAGTGGTATACAAGAGAGTGGTCTGGCTAGTGCTTATATCCCAAGCCTGGAAAACAGATGGCCATTGGCGTCTGGATCAACAGGTGGTGCCTTTAGGACAAGTCCGATAAAGGGTCAGATGCAAGGTATGTACCTCTGTCGCAAAGTATTTTATATGTGGACAACCAAAGTCAAATGAAAATGTACGCTTGGGTATGCTATAGACTAAAATGGATTTTTGAACCATGGTATTTGTTCATGACTATGTTCAAGATGCCAGTCCCTGGGATGAGAGTGTTGTTTGCGTCAGCACCTGCAGGAGTACCCTCACACGTTACATACACCTCACTTGTCTCTGCAATGCAGCCCCTTAAATGCAAAACAGGTATGGTAAAGTAAGTTTGCCTTGCAAGGGAAATGCACAGAGAAAGGAAACAGATGGTCCCTTATTCTCTAACACACCCTGTCTTATGTAGGCACTGCAATCCACACAGTACCTTCAAATCCTGTAACAGAAAACTTCCAGAAGCAAACAAACCAGGCAGACGGATCCACTGACTGGGGTGTGGGTAGGAAGAAGTCTGTTTGCCTGAAACACAAGGCCAGGTTCAGAGCCACTGCCTCAAAATTCATGTTAAAGCAGTACTCAGTGAGTAAGAAAAACCTGGAAAGGTTTGTTTTGACTCAAGTCAGCATTAAATCAAGAGAAATAAGTGAGTAAAAGATGCTTCCCAGAAATAAACCAAGTGTCAAAAAGAAAAATAGTTGCACACACACAAAAAGTTCAGGCTTCATAACTGTCTTCTTCATTGATTTCTCATTCCATTCAGTATTACTTCTGGTGATGTTTTTGGGCTCTCATTCAACATATTCCAGAGTTTATTTGCTCTGATGAATGACTACACATTTCTTAGGGTGCATTATGTTTTTTATAAATGACATAAATAAAAACATATAACTGGGAGTTAGCCTGAAACCTCAGAGGTGAATTTCACCTCTGAGTAGGGGTGCTTGTTCATGATTTAACACCTTCTAGAAGCTTCATATCGTGACCATGGGATCGTCTCTGTGAGACTGCTCTTCATTACGTAGCAGTGGGGCCATGTACTTGTCCCAGAGAGCTGAAGGATGCTCGTTTATACAAATTCAGGGCATAAGTGAAACAGAGAAGGGGCAAATATTTGTCTCACTGGCTTGTTCAATAGTGGGAAAATGGTGGTGGGGAAAGACACATTAACCCTGCTTTGCTCCTGGTATCATTTTCCCCTGTGGAACTCATCTGTCTCACAGCTTTATACATCTAAATTACTCAAGGTTTATGTAGGAGAACTGGATTTAACTGTAGTTCGTCAATAAGTTCCTGAGGTACCTGACAGCAAAAAAATATTTTAAGATAACTCTACAGGTTATGTGACTGGATAATTATGGATTCTAAATTTATGATTTGAGAGGGAAGGCAGGTATGGAAACTTAAATGGCCTAAATGTTTTGTATTTCAAGAGTTAAAGTGAAAAAATTACCAAAATATTTGTAAAATGGATTTTTCCAGTGGAAGTACCAGTGGGACTTTAAACTACTCTGTCCATCTTGGGGTGGAATCGATAAACAATAAAAATGTGATTTTTCCCTCTTTGCCCAATAATCCCCTACCATTATTTAGAATCAAGAGCTGACTGAAGGTCTGTCCTTTTTCCTGAAAACTTAAGAACAGGTCTTCAATGTAATTTGATTTTTAAATACAGAATTTGCTAATTCCATAATTGTATATTGTACACAATTACTGTTCAATTGTAAGAGAATATAATGTGCACTGTTTAATTTTGTTTACAGAAGTTTTTGTGATATTTTCATATGTACTTTTCTGGGTCACTTCAAACCTACTAAAAACTCTCACTTCTGTTATGCTTTGTCAAAACAAGAAGTATTCCATTTCAATACCTTATCAGATAAGTTCATTTCCAAATTTTCATTACATTTACTTACCCTAATATGAAAGCATGTTTCTTCCGTTCCCTCTCTTAGCTATCTAGTTACCACACCTCTGTCATCATCATGGAGACCTTAACAAAAATGACCTAGAGAAACTTAACAGAATTTTCTCCTTGTGAAGTAATCCTCCCATCTGCATAGCCAGCTGTGATATTCTGAGAGACACACAAACCAATTCTAATAGCCAACTGACAGCTCAAGATGTTCCCTTTCACCACCACATTTTGACAAGCTAAAAACAGAGTTGAGCTTTTAGTTTGAAGAATAAAAGTTTATCCCACCTGATAAGTCATTAAGGAGTCCCTGTTAGTGTTTCAGGGATGAAAACTTTGGACAACATTAAGAAAGAATTCTGTTTCTCTACAAATCATCAGATCCATTGCAGTAACAATTTTACTTGTTTAGAATTTTAATAAGAAAATATTAATTTCATAACAGTTCCAGGGAACACAATGCTTCTTCTGCTCTCCGGTGAAAGTCTGAGTTCAATTGTTCCATAAAAGTTAGCTCAGAGCTTCTATGTTTTGTACCAAAATATTCCTACCTCTCTACAGTGTATTCTAGAATGGACTTTAAGAATAGGCTCTTATGTTTCCAGACTATGCTGTTGATGAAAGCAGTGTAAGTTCCACAAATACTTTATTTCTGCAGCAAAGACTTTTATCAATGGAGAAATGCTATCTTGCATACAATGAATTGGAATGTTGCCACTGACTTTAGTGGAGACAGGATTTTAATCTTTATACATTTTATGGGAACTGCAAGGTACTGAATGCCATTTTCTCAAAGAAGTTGGAACTTCTTTGAGAACATAATACCTCAAAGGATCAGCACTGGACAGAAAATGCAATATGTGTAAAAGAGAAAATGTAGTGGCGTAAGGATTCAGTCCTGCCTACATCGTACTTGCTATTTCTTTAGTACTATTCATGGTGGTGAAAACTGCACTCAGAAGCGTGTTAGCTGGGTTAGGGAACAAAATAACCTTACATTGTTCATTCATTGCTGCAAGAATGGATTTTAAAATCTTTTAATAGACACTCAATAACTGTTATATGCAGTGCTGAAGCAATGTATGTTTTCTTGCTACTAGATAATTTGTAAAGCTTTCTTATTTGTACTGTGTGCAACTTCCTCTTTGTTTTTTTGGGGTGGCGAATGCTGAGAACTGCAGGGGGATGGAAGCAAGCATGTTCTATTTTAGTTTCAAAATCTAACATGTAATGATTTTTGTAGTGCCCAATTTTTAGCTGTACCAGGCAAGTCACACTTTTACTGATCAGCAAGCGCTAAAGCAGGTACCATTAATAAAACTTCTCTGTACTTATCCAAGAACATATCCAAATGCACAATAGCCTCTCTGTCCCTCTAGATTTTACGATAATGGGCAAAGTAGCAAGCATTAAGCATATCTTGCCCAAACAATCGATCATCTACTGCATACATATAGACTGAAGAAAAGAGGTACATGGAAGCATCATGCATAAAATATGACACTGGGAATAGAAAAAAAGGCCCCTTTGGTTTTGATAGTGAACCTAGTCACACCTTTTAAAATACTCATTTATCTTCTATTTCTTATTAATGCACTGTTTGCTTCAGTGCTATTTTCTTCTTGATTGCATGAATGATATGGAAAGGCCGGTGTTTTACAGTACATTTCCATTGCGGCTGTCCTTGTAGATGTTCAAGCCTGACCTGCTACTGGAGGAAAAAAAGAAAGAGCTTGTTTAGGATGACAAAGGTACAGAAAATAAATCCAAGAAAGCAACAGGTTTGAAATAAAAATGTAACACCTGCCAGGCAGCTTACGCACAGTATAAACAAGGATTAACACCAGCAATGGTGCATCAAATACTGGTCTTAGCACACATATGTTTAAATACCACAGCTTATGTACAAGAAAGATTACTTAACACACTTGGTATTTTGAATGGCTTTTGCATTCAATAGCTACTCCTAGAACAATAGCTATACTTCATACATGGGCAGCGGACAGATTCAATCTAGAAAGCAGTTGAGCTAGAAAAGGAGTTTGAAAGCAAATAAGCTAGAAATTGGTTTTGCTACCTTCTCCTGAGTTTTATCACAGAATATAGTTCTAGACAAGGGGAAATACGGGTCTACTCCAACCTAAGCGGTTATTTAGAATAATCTGGTTAATCATTTGCCTCCAGGCAAGTAGGTTTCACAGATTTTCCTGAGGCAATTATTGTCTTTCTCAAGGGGATTTATTCTTCTCTGGAATGAGCAGGTTACAAATAAACATTCTAAAAATCAACTCCCTATCCATTTTTAATTCAACTGAAGCTCAGTAGCTTGTGATCAAGGATCACATGTGACTTGAGGAGTGGAGGGTCTCATTGCTGACTTAGAGCTCAGGCTGCAGGCATATGGCAACAGATGATCACCATTAGGGGCATTAATATAAGGTTAATTGTCTGGGTCAGGCCTCTGCTGGCAGGCACTGGCTACATACAGCTGTGTATACTACTATCAGCTGAACAGGAGCCGACTGAAACAATCTGTATTCGCTGCTCTGACTACCTGTCCTCCCTAGGACAGAAGGAAAACAGGCCGATGAAGGATTATTGAATGTGAAAACAGTAAAGCAAAAACCTTTTGGTATTTGTATCCTCAGCTGGTAAACCAAAGAGACATTTTTTTTGCTTTTTGACAACCTAGTTTTTAATCTGTGATAAGGGATCTCAACACATCGTTCCCATAACTTCTGCCTCTTTCTGGACTGAAAGCAATAAATAGTACCCTTAGGGTTATCTTTCCCCCCTTCTCCCACTGGTGAACAAGCAGGATGGAAAAACATCTTCTGAACAGATGGCTCTGCTGGTGATCAAATGATCCCTTTGTAGTGAGGAGGGATGACAAAGCTTTAACCCTCCATTACGCAGAGAAAACTAGCAATGGAAGTGCATTTAAGCAGCAGTATTCCAGTACTAAGTGGAGGAATGGAACAGACTTCAGGTGCTTCTGTTGCCTAACCTGTTTAGCCCTATTAAAGGCCACAGAGACAAAGGCAATTGATCACCTGATGGCAATATTTAAGGAAAGAACCCAGATTCATACCATTCACGTTATTATCCACAGCTTTTAGGTGTGTTAATAGAATTGCTGGCATTCACTGCAACCTGCTTTTCTTCCTGTATTTCTGGAGCGCTCTCATAAGGGCATAAATAAACACAGGAGCAGAATAGCCACATAAAATATTACCCCAGTTCCTCGGTATGACAGGTCCAAAATCATCTTAATTTTGAGTGCGGTTTCCCAAAAGGAAGCATGGAGAGAGAAGACAGCAGTACCCTGGAGAAAATTGGTTTGAGATCATCAGCACATCAAGTAAATTAGGGTAGAACCACAGAAGTTACAGTACTATTCTTCAAAAATGGTAGAAAATCAGAAAAGTCCTCTACTGTATAGGTGAAACATGTTCAATCCTAAGGGTAAGTAGAATATTTTACTCCAGCTCAATGAGAATGCAAGTCAAAAAGTAGTTATCTTAGAACAAGAGACAGTAATCAATGACAACTAACAATGCTTTCTTTTCCTGAAAAAAAAAGTTGGGGTTAAATTAATTTCATTGTTAACTTATCAAAGTCAATGAAGTTTTATCAAAGTGTAGTCTGGCTTGTTAGAACCACATAGGTGGAGTGAATCCTACCATCCTGTCAAGAATAAGAATTTTTTTGAATGTTGTCCACAAAGCCTCTGTGTTTAAAGTCAATCTTTGTAACGTGCTGAGGGTTCTTTGGTGGGGGGACAGGTTATATGCTGTTGCTTTAAGGTTTTAGAATTTCAGCTAGGTAGAACTATATTTATTTTCTCAATATTGTATGATCTCATCTACAGTTCAGTTGTAGGCTGAATTTTATGTATATCTAGTTAGTCCATTGCAACAAAGAGATAAGTGTAAGGGGAAAATAACCGTGACACTTTATTCTACTTTTCTTTATTTCCAAATATTTTTGACCCGAACATTAGCCTTTTTATGTCTGGCTCTTTATAAAATCTTTGATCTCTCCTTGGCGTAGACAGAGTATTGACTTTTTTGCTCCATGCAAACCTGAGTAGTGTTGCTAAACATTTTAGTCATGCTTACATAAAATCTCCCAGAAAGCCTAACCTGAGCCCCTTGAGTTCAGGTGATGCCTCTTCTCCCTGACCTCTTCTGCCAAACAAAGGAGAAGGGGGAGGGATCCCTTAAAGGAGTAATAACCACTTTCCTTGAGCCTAACAGGAAAATGTACCTGGTGTTTTAGTCTGTAAAATATGCACTGGCAAGCCTAAAACATAATGGGTTGGGGTGAATTTTGGAAAAGGATCCTGCATGTGCACATATTGCCTGCAATAATGGGAACTGAACATCGTTCAACAAGGACACGTTTGTTAGAATCTGGATGTAAACTAAACACACTAATGGGAATGAAGCAAAGAGGGAAAGAAGTAGCAGGAGAGAGGGACAGTAACAGCAAGACAAATGTTTGATTGCACATCTCTGGCAATAACTTACATTGTTAGGTGAAAGATACAAGTGATTTCAGTAATCCCTTGAAGACACCATTATCAACTGACAATTTGTTACAGGTACCACAGCAGTCCAAAGAGTTAAATAGCTCCAAAACTAACAAAATCAGTCAAATTCCTCCAAGGAGCATGATACTGTTTGTCTGTGGAAACAATCCTCTTATTCCTTAGGTTTTGAGCCAGGTGACTGTCATTAAGTCAATCATCATCAACTGGGCTTGACCAACAAGTAGAAAGGAGAAGGCAATCTACCATTATGTAGGCATTGAGTCTAGACTGAACTATTATCTTCAACACCCTCTAGCTCAAAACATAACTACTTCAATTGCTCAGATAATAACTGTGGCCAGCCAGCCATTTGCAGTGGCTATAGCTGCTGGCTTTAGAAGGCAGATAAATATATTAAGTTGCTATTAGAGCCTTCCATCATAAAGTGAACCCAGCTGCAATACCCTGTCTTTTCTCTTAACACCTCTAAAGAGGTATATGAATACTGCCTGAGCTGCGGCATGGCTGGTATTGTCATTTCATTATTTGCGGCTGGACCATAAAGGTATGTAATTTGTATCAGCTACTGAAAAAAGAACAATACAAATAAAGATAATCAGTAAATGCGTAAGAAGTACACTGCTTATAGAACTGCTGTTGAGAGTAAGTGTATAATTTCATTGCTCCTTAACACACTGTGATGTCTACTACTCTGTCCCCTGCAGGGTGACCTCGCTTTATTTAGTATGACTAATTTCAACTGGACAAAAGTGCAAGAACTACATCCACCTATGGATGGAATGTATGACATTCACATCTGAAGTACTGTAAGATAGATTTTCCTTGGGTTATCAGAAATGGATGTGTATTGCTCATCCAAGCGGCCACAAAAGAGTTAGTAACTGCTCTTTTGAGGCAAAATGTTTTTCTTTAAACTAGCAGAAGTGAACAGCTATTTTGCATAAAATTGCAGAGATTTATACTTTCAAAAATCAGTTTTGTTTCTGATACCAGTGTGCAGAAATCCTCCCCGACATCTTCTTTGTTCACTCAGATAATTTTTTCTTAAATAAAATACATATATAATCTCATTTAATCCCCCCAAACTCAGATCAGACTATTTATTTGGCTTCACCCTCATGAAGACAACCCTTTCAAAGTGAAAGTTGTATTAGAAAACATAATTCACACAGGATTTCCCCATGCTTGAGGAAACATTTCTACTGCAAAATGTGTCATAAGCTCCTTCTCTTCATGCCATGGTTTTTTGATCTTCCACAAGGAAATAATATAAACAGGTAGATTTTTTTTTTTGTAAATTCATTCCTAGATGAGAGGAACTAATAGAAAAAATGAAACAGCAATATCACCATTTGTTCTGTTTGAAGGAATTATATTCTCATAGAAAAATCCCATACTCCTTATTAAGCTATTATTCACATTATCTTATTTTTCTAAGAGAAATAAAACTAGAGGAGGAGGAATTAATCTATCTTGAAATAATAGATATGAATGCTCAAATTATTGGATGTCTCTGTAATTTACGAAGTATGGCACCATGATATTATAGTGATGGGTACTTCAGATATGTAGGTAGACAGCAAGAAAGAAAAGATTAGAAAGAAACAGTTCAAACCATTCGTGCTGGATTTATTACTTCTGGCAAAACTAATGCTCCTGGTGTTGAGTCCTTAGAAGGCAGCAGCATGTGGGCACAGCTTGACCTTCCAGATCGGGCAGATTAAGAACATAATATTTTCTACACAGTTAATGCTGAGATTATGTTAATTACTGAGCAGACCCTAAATCCCATGACTGATTTTTTTGTCATTTTGGTAGAACAAGGGAATGATATGTCCAGTATGGGAAAGCTGGCAGGAAGCTATCTGGCAAGTTTTCAAGACAGTATGCAATTAAGAAAAAGAAATAAAACCAGAATGTCACTTGGGCTTGTTTTCTAACTAGACCACTTTTGAAGTGTCAACCAGCAGAGAAACTGACTATTAACAAAATAAAGTCTTTATTGCTTATTTCTAAATGGTGATGATGACTTGAAAGACCCTGCAGTGCTTTTAATGAATTCAGAGAAAGCAAGGAGAGTTGGATCAAGGTTTGTGGACCTTGAGGTCAAAAGTAAGGCTTCGCCATGGACTGGCATTCAAAAATAAAGAGTATTTCTCTTAGTTGCACATGTATTTCTATAGATGTGCATTATTTTTTAAAATCAGAGGGCTCATATTGGATCTTGGATGAAAACAGAGCTTGCAAATAGTTAACATTAATGATGGAATAACCGTCTACTATTGTGTGAAAATGGTCTATAAGTAGTGCAGTGTGTCCAGCTAAACAATGCTGATAGAATCTAAACTGGAGTCTTCCCTTGCATTTCTCCCTGAAGTCTTCCAGACTTAATGCTGTCTTAATATACATTTCCGAATCTAATTGTTCCCAAACATGCAACACTCAGATTTAAAGGCAGATAATAAAATACAGTTATCCCTGCACCCTGTACTAAACTATTACCTTATCACTGGGATAAAAAAATGCTGCTTTGATTAAATTATAGTCAAACACCAAACTGTCTAAAAAATGGAAATCCCAAGTAAAACAACAATGAATGTCAAAAATGGGAGAAAAAAATATTGCATAGATTACAAAAATAAAATCATGTAAGACAATTAAAATCAGTTGTCTTGTCTGTGGTCAGGATACATGTGGAAGTTCTAACTGAAACACCAGATTCAAGCAGATTTTCCAAGATTTCCTGAATCATATTTTCACATTAAAATGCATGTGGCTCACAGTTTGTCATAAACAGCATGCGTGATCACATCCAGCCCAGCCTTCAGATAGGCTGATGGATATTAGTAAAAACTTCAGGATGAAACATTTAGCTGGAAGTAGTTCTATCATGCCATTCTGTGCTGAGAACCTGTCTAGCATTTGAGTGTTTCAAAAGGTACACTCCAGTGATGTTAGGGTGGATGTATTCAGGGAATAAGTAGGCTTACTCTCGAGAGTACCAAAATATCACGAGCATTACTTGCAAAATACCATGAATGGAGGGCAACTCTATGCCAATTCATAATCCAAACCAAAATATCAGTAACCTTTCAGCAGAACTACTTTACAGCAGAAATTTACTGAGCCTTGGTAACAGAGGGTTAACCTGCAGATCTTACAGTTTTATCACAAGCCTTGCAAACTTTACTGAGAATTCTGTCCAAATTTCTGGGCTTACACTAATACATGAGTCTCGGTGTTCGTTTCTTTTAATAAGCATGGAATCCAAGACTTGTAGTGAGGTTATAGAAAGGCTTGAAAATGTAACCTGAGTGCACTCTACTGATTTAGAATATTAAAAAACTGAACAAAAGAAACCAAAAGATACTATTTTTGAACATTTCATCATTTTGAGAGCCTTACCCAGAGTTTTAGATTCTTGAAGGTAGCAACATTAACATAGTAATTTTTTGCAATGTACTACATGTCAAAATACTTCTAGTTAAGGAAAGTGATTTTAAAACACTTAAAAATAATTATTTTTATCATACCCATATAATTTAGGCATCATATGAAGTAGGAACTCAAACAATATTATGTGGAAAAAGAATATTTCTTTTGCACCTAAGCAGTTCTTCCGTTTTACCCATTAAAAAGGCATGTTGTAAAACAGAAAATGTAATACAAAGAATGAAATGAGTGCCGTTAACAAGAAGACAAGGTGCTCCTCATCAAAGGTTGATGATTGGAAGTGCAGGAAATTATTTTCCTACCTCAGAAAATGTTCTTTAAAACTAGTAATATTTTTATATAGGCATAAGCTTGAGACTTGAGGGTAAGAAAGACAGAAATATCTGTGGGAATAAACCGGAGAAAGGTTATCCCACAGCATACAAGAGCAGGTACACATCTGAATGGAGCAAAAGGTCTTCAACTTGAGTTTCCCTCATTACAGCTAAACGCTCTGATCACCAGCTATGTTCATCTGTGGCAGAAAAGGTCAGAGATTCTCTAAATAATTGAGCAAAGACATTGGGCCAGAAAATTAGAAGAGGTGATTCATTGGTCCAATGATTAGAACATTCACCCTGGGTATAGATGACCTAGTTTGTGTTATGACTCAGGCAGTCAGTGAAGCCACTGAACCTTGAGCTCCAAAGCAAGTACAGGCAAAGGCAGAGTATAGCAAAGGTTTCTGGGCACCTCAGGAGGTGAGCAACACCCAACACAGCAACCTGAAGATGCCAAGACTGAAAAGAGAGCAGCGGAATGACAGGTTTAGTGCTCAGATGTGAGAGACCAAGGTTTAAATGTCCATTTTAATCCAAAGTTACAGGGGAGTTACCAAAGTTGCCTAGCTTCTTAGGAGGAGCCTTTTTCCCCTGAATTACTGTAGGGTGATGGTCTCTATATTAAGTCTGTCATAAAGAAGGTCTGAATCTGTCCCACAAAAAGCTTTGATTTTAATGACTTCATATTTTCATGCTTTAATAGAACCCTCTTCTTAGATATACATGCAAGAATCTCCATTAAAAGCAGAAAAGCTTCTAGAAATTTTGTGCAAGATAGCAAACTATAATGCAGTATTTAATTGCATATCTTCTCATTATTGAACTAATAACAGGAAAAATTCATACTTATATGTGAAAGTGGTAAAAAAGCCCGTTGAATGCATGGAGGGGGTCCTGTATGCAAGTTTGAGGCTAAACACAAGCATACTAGAAAAAAAGAAGGAAAAATAATCATACCACTTAATCGAAGGAAGTGCTTATGCAAGCACATCCAGACTATAATGATAGTGCACTTTGAGGCTAGTCATGGAACAGTCCAGATCACATTACTGTCAAAGTCAATAGTACAACTGTGGATAGATCCAAACATAATACAACACAACAATCAAATAGACTTTTAAAAATGAATAAAGACATGGCTATAAGATGCTCATATCTTGTTACTCCAGATCTCTTAAAACTACATTATAGCATAAAAATTAGATAAACTATGAAACGTTCATATAGTTAGTCCATTTTCCCAGTTACAAGCCTCTTCCTACTCGCTAATGCAAAAATTCAGAGGGGTGAATGGCATCTTGCAGTGGGTAAAAAAAGGAAAAGAGCAACAGGGAGGTCTTTCTGCTGAAAGCAGCACCTTTTTGTTGATTTCAGCAGAAAAAAAAAGTAAACAAAATGTGTATTTATACACAAATATAAATTGTAATATATGTATGTATGTATGTACACTGAATTTTTTAGTGACAGATACCAGAGCCAGACACTGTGAGGCTCAGAAGAGCAGTGGAGAGTTTGGAGCTCAGAGCAGCTGGATTCATCTGGTGAGGCCAGAGCAACTCAGCAGGAACAAGAACAAGTGGTCACAGAAATCAAAACCCAGCCCTCAGCAATACCCAGCATAAGCAAACATCAGTGACCATGGGGAAGACTGCTACTTTCCTTGCCTGGACAGAGCCTTTATTAATATTAACTTGGAAGTGAACATTAATCTGTTTATTTAGGCTTGGGAACCAGTGAGTGGAACAATGAATTGGGTCAGAGAGTGTGAATCTGTTTGTTTAAGCTTGCAAACATCATACTATTACTGGAGGATATGCATGGTATTACTATTGATGAATCAAAGTGAAGCCTTACATGTTCAGATAATATGATGCTAAGCACAGAGGCAACTCCTGTGCTACCTCCTGCTGCTCAAAAAAAGGTTTAGCATGTCTCAGGGTCTTTATCCAACTGTATGGTTCTGTCAGCTCACAATAAGTTTTCTGCATCTAGTGGTGATGTTTTCCTCTCTTTTTTTTTCCCTGTGCAAATAGAAAGGAAACATAATTACAGTGTTAATTACAGTTTTGTAGACTGATGGCAAAATAGCAAAGCAAAAAGTGATAGAGATAAAGTCTAGGTAAGAGAGCTGAAAGCAAGCCAGAATGATTTAGATGGGATGGGATTTAGAAGGGATGTTGGATTTCCCTACAGGCTAGAGCTTAGTATATTCTCCTTGGAAAGAGGAAGCCAAAATCAATTCTAAGGACAATTTTTATGTTTTGTTCAATGACTATTTGATGGAAATACATAAGTGGCCGCTGGGGTATAGGCTAAGGCCAAGTTTCCTTAGCCATTACAATGGAATTATGTTCACACACAGATATGTTTTCACAGCTCAGTTCAATGTTTCGTTTATGTGTTTGTTTCTTTCTTTATCTAAAAGCAGAGAGAAATATTTTCAACGGAAGAGTCTGAGAATTCCTTTATTTTTTTATCATTATAGTCTACGTTTATAGTGGTGGGTTTTTTCTGAACTGGAAGATGTACGTTTGAATTTCCTGAAACAGAGGAAACAACTGAAACGGATATGCCCCACTCAATGCTTTATCCACTGAATTATTGTACAATGAGTAGGAAGGATTTCCTCTTGCACTACAATTTGAAGGGAATGTGATAGTCAATCTTGAATGTTTTACAGAACCTAGTGATGGAGAAGTTTGAAGCACATGCTGAGCCACTGTGAGCCCCCAAGCCTCCCAAGGAAAACACAAAGTAATTCATTAGTTCTGATGAAGCATAGCACAAAATGAAAAGTAAGCTTCCCAGTACTATTAGTTTAACTGGCATATCTAATGCAGTATGATATAGTAACCAGCGAAAGCAATATACAATATTAGCTGTAGCTGTTGGCTGATTCAGTGCAGCCATTTTAAACTTAAGTTCCACATTACAAGTTTAAATATGGCAGAAAACCACCATAAGTAATACTTAATCGTGATAAATGCTATCACGGTGTTACAAAGCAATGTTTGATGAGATGAATGCCAAAGAGCACAGGTTCCAAACTGGATAGAGTCAGGTACCACTGTAAGACCTTTCTGACCATCTCTCTGATGGCTGTTAAGCTATTTCAATGATACGTGAAAAATTCTTACTTTGTTGGAAACCCAAAAGCAGCTGGTATTATACCTCTCCTACCCTTAGTTGGAAATGAAACTCAGTGTGGTTCTTCATTCAGTGGTAAACAGCTTTGATTAATGTTGCTTCTTTGCCAAAAGCTTGAACTTGTTCCTACTTTCAAACCCGGAGCAAATATGATGAAGCTATTATAACTGCTTATTGTTAATTTATGCTGCAAAAAGGCATAGTGACAAAGGACTTTGAGATTTACGTTATGAATATAGAGATAGGAATGTGTTCAGGATTATTATTTTCTGAGGTCAGGATGCTGAGGAATCTTGTTGGAGACTGTCTGCAGATGTAAATGGGTAACAGGTCATTCTGGCTGGGAAATCAAATATGTACCAAAATGAGTATCAGTCACACAGTTTGCTTGTGTGTCAGTGGTTACATAAGTTGGCATGCCACAACCATGCTGGTTAAATAGGCTTTCCATTTTAAGGCTGAATGGACCTCAATTTTCTACTTCAGTAATGCCTAGGTACCCAAGTGGTGCACTTAGAACCAGTTACACAAGTTTATAACAAAAGGATGGTTCATGCACCAGAGAGTTAATGACTCAGTACAAAACATGAGACATCAGGTAAGCACAGGTACATGAGAATAAAAATACAAAAAAGGAAAAACTTGTCAGCTTCATAAAGTGTTTTACCCACACTTTTTCCCCACCTCTTGCCAAGTTTTAGAAATTCCATTCCAATTATGCAATAAATGCAAAATCTACTTCATATTTCTCCAGGCAGGCAAACTATCAAGCAGCAAGCTTGTAAGAGAATGATCTCTATTTCAGGATTTGCAGAGGAGAATAAAATTATCCTCAGATTATGTCTGAACTAACTACCAGAAATCATCTTGTTAAAAAGAATTTTGTTGCTCAAGGATGCATGCTTAGATTTACCTAAATGCTTTCAGAAGAAGATATTAATATCCGTTCTCTTGTTTTTGTAAAAGTTGAACTAACAGAAACATGATGAAGAGTCAAATTGTTCCTTAGTGATTACTTTTTCATTTGTTTTACATTATTGTCAGTCTTTGCTAGAATTGTTTATTATTACTTATCTGTGAAGCCTTGAGAGTCTGAACAGCTCTGAAGAAGACTAAATAAATACATAGTCTCCAGTTTAAAAAGCAACCTAGAGAGTAATTTCTTTTGATAATGATTAATAGACATTGTACTCAAAACTGTAGTATATGGTATGGATATATTAATGTTGTTGACGATGATGAATGTTTCATATACTTGCCAAAAGATCAAGTTTTCAGGATGAAAAATATATTTCGTGAATATATTTTTATGGAGACTAAAATAATTTAATTTCTCAGAATAAACATTGAAGAGTTCAGTATAGAACTTCATGAGCAACAAAAAGAATGGTACATATCATTAGGTGAGAGTTGCTCCAAAGGCATTGCTACAGCTGGAAGACCAGGATTATCTGAGAACAGATAGACTAATTATGGCCTTACATCTGTTTGTACATAGGCAACAGAAAGCTCCCTAAGGACTCTCTACTGGCTGCAAAAGATGGGTGCAGGGGAGACAGGCATTCAGTTTCTCTGACATCTCTTTTTCGAAATTATCGGATCCTATGAATTCATTAAGGTTTAAATAAACCCTCTGTAGAATAGAAATGAAATATTATCTAGTTATATCCCATTTTTCTGTGAACTCAGTGACTCAACTGTCATTGAGTTACAAGACCTGCTTGAAAATGCTAGATCCCCAGTAATCATGTTTCATGTACTGACTTCTTAGATCTTCATAAACGTCTCTAGAGAAAAAGCATTACAATGCTCACCTGATCTCTAATAAACTCCTAAGCATTGCAATGCTCACCTGATTTGTAATAGACTCGCAATTTCCTCTTGGAAAGAAAATTTATACATAGCAGTAGAAGCTTTTAAACTCATGGATTTCAAATATGTACTTTGTTGTTTTGCCTCACTTTTTTTGGAATCAAACTATGAAACAACAAAATAAGTTTAGGTAAACTCAACACCAATTAAAATAATATTGCATTGAAATATGTTTGCAAGTAGTTGTTTAAATGTATTGTACACAGGTTACAGAGTTTGTAACAAATGGTGTGTTGAGAGGTCCCCTGTTGCTTATGAAGTTAGAAAGACATTCCTTATGGCTGCATAATTTCTTTCAAGCCTCTTAAAGAATGGTACACATCTCCAGTTTAGTATAAACAAGGGCCCTTCAACAGCAACATATAAAATACCTAGCGCTCTATTTGTTGAAATAATGGATAAGGTGAATCCAAATGTTCTGGCAAAGATTTCTAGGTTCACAGACAAAAATGTGTTTCCCCATAAAATTAGTCATCTGCAACTATGACATGAAATAAGATGTAAAAGAAATAGTTTAACTGTTCAAAAATAGTCTTTATTGCTACTCAACAGGTACAAGACATTATAATAATAGTCAAAGAGTTTTGAATTTCCTTTTTCTATTTGGCTTTGCTTTTGGAAGCTTCCAGGCAAATACACTGACTTCAGCTCTAGTATCCTGTTTGTGCCTCTAGATGTCTTGGTGACTGGTATATTTTAAAGAGAACTCTGGAACAGCAATTGAAACCCTTAGTCAATGTTGCAGGTAAGTTTCTGTCACAAGGCTGGATTTGGTTATGCCCGCAGACTCTGAAGTTCATTCCCCATCTCTCCTACACCCACCCCAAAAAAAAGAAAAAAAACAACAAAACCCAAAACAAAACAAAAAACAAACAAAACACACACACACGGAGGGGAGGGGGGACCTAAACTCAAACCCAAGAACAATCCAGAGATATGTATTTCTCAGTGCGTAGTCCTTAAAATGAAATGTGCTTCAAAATAGATTTTAATTTTCCCTGCAAAAGCAAAAATAATTCTTGGTGCGCCTGCATGGAATGATATCATGGGATATAACTGACTAGCCAATTTCAAATGCCTATTACACATATGACTTGTTGCTGAGTGTTTTCATAGTTGAATACTGCAGATGGCCTTACTGACCAAACCAACACATGCTAAAAGGCAATATTCAGACCTTGACAATTTCCACCCAAGTTGCTTGCTTGTCTATACAAGCATAAAACCCTGTATTTTAAGCCTGGGTATTTAGGACTGATATAAAGACTTGATGCAAATTTTCATAAGAGAAAATCTTGGCTTTAAGTATTTTGACAATATTTTGTTCCTTAACAATAATTTCTCAAACTTCATTTCTAGAAGTCTCACTAAGCTACAAATGATTATATTTACTTTTCAGACAAATGGCTATGACAGTTCTGAAGTGAGTCTTTTAAGGAGCTTCTCAGTGTCTTTATTTTTGCCATAAAAAAAATATTGATGTGGCTATTAGTCTCAATCAGGAAATGAGCAGAAGTCCCATTAACTATATCCCAAACACTCAGTGTATACAGGTAGCTAAAGAAAAATATTCAGAGAAAATCCACTAAAACAAATATTCACAGAGTGCAGAGACCACAGATAATGAGGAATCAACCCAAGAAGTACCCTTGACAATGTTAAATTAAAGGGGAGTAAGAGGGAGGTTATTTTGAATTTTCTTAAATAAAGCTATTCTAGAGGAAATGTTTCAGGTTATCAGGATTTCTATATTTCCTTTCAGATCTATGCTGTGTCCTCTAAACACTTACTTTACATTATGCAAGACCGTAAGCAGATGCAGTCCGCAGCTTCTGAGGTCTTTGAGTCTGTGGTTGGCATCGAGTATCTCCGTTTATTTTTGTGCCTTTTGAAATCTCTGGGTTTTTTAGAGATCAGGAATATTATATCCAGGGCCACATGCTGCAAGATACAACAGTAAAATTATGTTAAATAGGACTGAAAATCTGGTGAAAAACAACCTTCAACTGATAAAGTTTTGCTTCACAGAAATCTCTTTATGTCCATCTAGCAGTAATTATCTCTTTGGTTTTGTGTTCGTCATTACATTCTATATAATAAAATAGTTTCACAAGAGGCTAAGAGCATGTGGCATGCTGACGTGTGAAATTTGTTGTATATTTAATGTAGCTTCATTAAAGGTGTAGACATCTTACTGTAAAATTGTGATTAAATACTTCATTTCACTTCTTGTTTCAACACAGTGATAGCTCAACTACTTGCTTTCTGGACCCAAATACATTGTTTCCACAGATGTGATGAGCTTCCTCACCTCTCACAGATCAAGCATGGTTTCCCTGCTTTTAGACTTACCTCAGTGGGATGCAGCGCTCATGTCCTTCAATGTGAAAAAGGACATTGTTATCTGACTGTAGAAATGCCTATAGGAACTGTCAAGGCAGCCATGACAGCCATAAAAGTAAAAGTAGAATACTTAGACCAGTGGTCCTCCTAGCCCAGCATCGTGTTTCCAACATTGCCCAGCAGAAGTTATTTGGTGAAGATTATAGGAAAAACACAATCTTGTAGTGATTCTTCTCCAGGATACCTTTTCCATCTCTAACAGTTCTTGGTTTAGAGTGTTTCTGTCAAAAAGATACTGATGCCCTGACTATTGGAAGGTAATCTGTGGCTTTTCATGACAGGTGACACTGAATTTTATACCAGCTTTATTGAACTCATGTTCTTGACCTCCACCTCAGATCATAAGATGGCAGGAGTGTTCAGATCAAATCTGGGCAGATTATCGGCCTGGGTTCAAAGACATCAATCAGAGAATATAAAAAAGTCTCATGCCAGAAGCATCCTACCTATTTCTGAGCTGTTTTGGGAGATGAGAGTGACTTTCTTCTGAGGGTTTCCATTGATGGTAATGTGATTCTACAGTCATTCTAGAGGAATTAATTTCCCTAAAGAATTTCACTATGTCTTAGAAGGCTATGAATAATACTTATTGCTTGTTTTGTTTTGAACATCCTTCGAGATGTTGCAATTCCTCTGCTGAACAGTCAATGATGCACTGTGTTCATACTTTAAATCATTGACATACTTATAAATTATCGTGGGAAGCACCAATCAAGTTCAGCACGTGTATCCTTCCAATGTGTTGTAATAAAAGGTTTTTATCATTCATGCACCCACTCTATCAAACTTTGTGCAAATATTTATGAAGATTTATTTTATTTTATTTTATTTTAACTATCTGCAATGTAATGACATGCATTTGTGGAATCAGTGAAGCCAAATTCTGTAATACAATATAGCTGGACATTTCAGTGACAATTAGAAGAGTAACACCAATGAATATAAACACATATTCCCTGATATTTTTTTAGATAAAAATGGATGAACTTGCTAAGACAAGTGCTGTAAATCTTCAGCATGATAATAAATATTAGGATTTCAATGAGTATGAAGTTAAAAAACACCAAAAATTTAAGTCCTCTGTCCTTGTTCCAAGAAACCAACTAACTGAAGTCAGGTACATTTCTTCTTTAAATGCCATGTGCTTCAAAAGGATTGTGCAGCTCTTCATTTTTGCCATCAACTGCTTTCGTGAAAGACTCTCTTTTTGTAGAGATTATATGGAGGGAAAAAAGTAGCAAACACAAAGGCAACGAACGAATATATAACTCAAAAGTGACAGCTGTTGTAACTTTGCATACTGGAGAGGAGGGGATGGAAACTGGGTTTCTACACTGCAGTGATATTCCAGGGGCCTTATTGCTGTTCCTAATATTCTTGTTGCAAGGGAGAAAGTGGGATCCTGTCCGAGATGCCTGCTTTGGAGGTGCTAGTGTACATATGTATGCTAAATGTGCCTTATATGCAGTCTTGCCCTGACAGCCAGACCTCGGGAACAATTCACACTCATGTACAAGGTGTATCTCAATGCTGTAGTACAGTTATACGAATTCTGGGCCAAAGATATACAAGTGACCATGCACTTGCATTTAAACCCATTACATGATACATGTGTATTATGATCACAGATGACTAAGAGATTAACAGATAACCTGACCTCGGTAGCCAACAAAAGAGAGTGGACTACTAGTGCGACAGCTGGTTCGGGATTCAGCATCCACAGGAATTCCATTAGAATGAATACAGATCATATCTCAGGAAACCTACTTTCAAAGAAGGATTAATAATCTATGATAAAATGACATGTTATTTACACCAGAGGGAAAGTAAAGAACAGATTCAAGGCAGTTTAACATGATGTAATTCCAGTTAATCCACAGCAAACATTGCATATGAAGAAATCCTGACTTCCCTTCACTATGAGATTTCATGTTCCTTGGCCTATTACAATAAACTATTCAAATCCAACCGGAATAATCTACAGTTCAGTCTGTGTTTTGAACTCTTAAATTTACTTCTATGTTGGACTTAACTGGGTTTTGGAATTATGTGCTGGATTTGTCTTTGTTTTGCAGAGGAAGGAGCAAAGAGTGTATCACAGCACTCAAGGAAGGAGAGATGAGGACTGCTTGAGAGAGGTTAGCTGAATTCCTCCTTAAAGCATGAAGACTGTGCTTTTTCAGAAGGGCCCCCTTTTTCAGTTGTGCCTCCTTCCACTCTCTTTTTTGTTTGCCGTATTTCTCTGCAGAAGGAAAAGACACACAGGTTACTTGAGACAACTGGAAGCGACAGACCTCACCTGATCCCGTGCCTGTGCTGGTGACACAGCAGTACAGCCTCATGTCTTTTTCTGCACACTGGTTGGGATTCCCAGGTTCACCACAGCACAATAGCTGGTGTCTGATTTGTGCCACAAGAAAGAAAAATTCATGCATTTTAATAGGTCGAAGGACTGATTCCCAGAGGAACTCATTATAAGCTTAGGATTCAGGTGTTACTTTATGGTTCTGCTAATTATTTCATTTTAAGAGTTACTGAAAATGGTATTTTTCCCCGTTCTTTCTTTCTCCATTTCCCTCCCATACTTGAGGTCTGCTGAAGTTAGATAATAATAAGAAAAATTTTAATTCTCCTGGTTATCTTTTTTCCTTTCCTTTGACTGGAAGGTTTCCCAAGACCTTAACAGCCTGAAAATGGCAAATGAAAAAGAGATTTAACAAAAATGAAAAGAAAGGATACAAAAATTGTCAATCACAGAGAATTTCAAGTTCTGAACTTAAAAGTACCTGACTTATACTTTTCTCTCAGAAGGTACCTCCTTTATTCTCCACGGTTTCAGCTAAATAAAATAGGAACCACTATCCTTAGAACACAAAAAATCAAATTCAGCCCTAGCATCCAGCTTCAGTTGTCAAATTTGATCCAGTTTTTTTCTAGTACTTCTTCAGAAAATTCTTACAAAGGTTATCAATGAATCAGCTAACAGCTTGGTAGTCCAGACAAAGGTTTTAGCACTACTTCCAGAGGAAAGGATAACTAATTTAAAATAAAAGTTTAAAGGAATGGAAACATACTTTTAATTTATTTTGCAAATATTGAAAGCAAGGCCACAGTTTGCTTTGAACCATACTTTGTTTAAGTCCATAGCTTTTGAATGAATATTGAACTTTCAAATCATACCTTTTGCTGCCTATTCATAACTTCTGCTATACAGTACTTTGCAGTCCCTGTCTGTGCAATTTCGTTTTATAAATGTACAAACAAAACATGATGAATTAAACATGCTATTGCATGTACTTTTTGGCAAGCATCAAAGATGAGGTAATTGAGGATGGTTATTATTTCCAGCTGTACAGTGCTAGCACACAGTGACATTTAAATAATAAGAGAGAAAGTAAAATAGATGTTCTGGTTTTAACAATACTGTCCTCTAAGCATCCCAACTCACTAATTTCTACTAATTATTTCAGATTATACCATTGTCACACAAAGCTGTGTCTCAGTCTATTTAAATAATTTCTGATATGTAAAAAACCCTGGAAAATGCTGTAATAACTGGATATTTTTTTACAGCTAGATACTAGGATCCAGTCAAGTAGCTGTATAGACCTCTAAGACATAAAGAATCACTTCTAGCAAAAATAAACTTTCTTCCTCTGTGTTAAAGAAGAGATCAATCATAAGAAAGTAACTCACCTTTATTTATCATTCTGAAAACTCCAATAAACATATAAGATTTTTTGTAAACTGCTGTTCGGTAAAGGAGAGTTTCTCTCACATTCTTCTGCTTAACCTTTACTTCAAGATCTTGCTTTCCAGTAAGAAACTATTGTTTCTGTCCTGATCTGTTGTCTGGCAACCTACTGCTAGCTGCTGGTTATCTGATACATTTTTTCTCAAAAACTGTAATTTTTATTACTTAACCATGTAGACAGTAGCTGAACATAAATTAGGGAATGGCACTGTTTCAGCTAAACTGTCCAGTGCTAGAATTGTAAGAGATGATTTGGTCTGCAGGGAGCAAGAGGCTGGTTTAACTTTTGTGCTCTCACTGTAGTTCTGGGGAATTAGCCACCAAATGAAACTTTAAAGATCTATGGTTGATTGTCATGTGTACACTAATTTTCTATTTGAAAAATAAAGCCAGCAAATATTTGGCTTTTTTGAAGTCAATAACCATTACACATAAAAATAGAGAGTACTGGATCTGGCCTGTCAGCCCCTTGTTCCAGTAAATTTGGGAAAACTGCAGAATGTAGAAATGTTTTTTATCTGTGCTTTGCTGAGGCTCTGCTCATAACATGCAGCCCATGGAAATCACATGAATTTTCATGCTAGGCATAACTGGTCCTCCCTGACTTGCGCCCCTTCCAGTGAACTTGTCCTAAGAGGACAGCACATAACTGTCTTCTTCAGTGCCTTCACGGTCATAACAGTGTTCTCACCAGCACTCCAGTCTATCCCTCCAGTTCCACACTTGTCACAAAAGTGCTGAAACAAAGGACCGAAGCTCAGCCATTAACTGTAGCATCTTGTTTAAGACTTCATTTCACAAGTAGCAAACTGTAGAGACTGTAGTTCTTAAGGAGTGTGAAAAATTCACAGGTAACTGATATGCATAGCAATGTAAATGTAAAGTGACATCAATATGAATGAAATCCCCCCCACGTCTACACAACTTTTAAACACATCTAGGGATGGTGACTCAACCACCTCCCTGGGAAACCTATTCCAATGTTTGACAACTCTTTCATGAAAAATTTTTTCCTAATGTCCAACTAAACCTCCCCTGGTGCAACTTGAACACATTTCCTCTTGTCCTAGGGAAATATACTTAAGGCAGGCATATATCTTCAGTGATTCTTACTTCTGTGAACAATTTGGTCACATAAACATAGTTTGAAAGTTCAGGACCAGCATCCACTGTGGTCATCTAGTCCCTCTTTAAATATGTCGCTAGATCATACATTTTATTCTTTTATCACAGTGTTGAGTCTCACTAAAATGTTTTTAGTGAAAATGCTTCTTCTAAACATGTATCTAAAGTCACCCTGAGATCTGGGAATTAACCACATCCATCTGATGGAAGTTTAAGTGACTGATTACAATTCACCATTAAAATATGTCTTGTTTCCTATTTAAATTTGTCTGGCCTCAGGCTGTTTGTGCTGAACCTTATCATTCCTTTCTTAAAGGTCTCATTTTATGATTGTATTTTCTCCATGTGAAAGCACTTAGACACTTTAAGCAACTCAATTCTCAGTTTTCTTTTTGGTGTCCTAAACACACTGAACTGTTTTAAGCCTTCCACCGAGAAGCTTTCCACTCATTCAGTCACAGAGAGGCTAATTCCTACATCCTATTAATTTTTTTCAGCATCCTTCTTGAAATGCAGACATTAAACATATAAACAGTATTTCAACATCAGCAATATCAGTAGAAGTATCATATGCATGATATACCCAGTTCTTGCTGAATCAAATGGAACTTCAAAATACTCTTTAGAGCTTGGAGAGTGGGATTAACATGTTGAAAAGCAAAGACTACCAGTTTGGATTATTTTGACTTCATAGCTTTATTTTTCAGTCTTATAAAACCTATTACATGAAAATAATATGGGGTGATGCCAAATGAGTTCATTAAAATCAATAGAACTCTTTGGTATACAGTTATTTTAACTTTGGTGAACTGTAAGAAATTACATTTACGTTTGACTTTCCAAGAGAAGCACTAGTGAAAAAGGTTGCACACCTTGTAGTGAATATGCCTCACTTTTGGATTCTATGCCCAAGCTGTGGGAGGTATATTTGACACATCTGGATATTTCACAATTCTTATAAGTATTTATGTAGGTGACAGTAGAGGTGACTGTTGGTCTTCCAAAGGTGATTCATTTTCAAAACATATTCTTTTATGTGCTATTTTTATCCTTTTTGACAAAACCATTTCAAACACCTTTGATCTAAAGTAGCTAATAAGGACTCTAGATTCTACACTGCAATTGAAACAAACAAACAAAAAAAGTACTTTGACTATCATCTACTTATATGTGGTACAAACGTGTGAACAGATCTAACAAGATTTTTTTTGTCATGATTCAGCACAGCGGGTTTTACAAAGTAAGTGTATGCTTAAGAACTGAGCTGAAAAGCGGAGGTTTACTCAGATACTTATCATTGGAAACATTAGGAGTTGAAATTTAGCTATTTTAGGGATCTTCTTTTTCATGTAGCCTGATTCTGCTCTCTTACTTACTCAAGTTACTGCTATAGATTTGAACTGCCACTCTAGTATCAATCACCAATGTGATATTAATAAGGACTGGTGGATTCGTTCCTTCTACCACATTTTTTCAAGCAAAAACATGCTGTTCATGAGTGAATATTAAAGTTTATGCCTTCAATTTCATGTGACTAATTTAAAGGTCATACTTGTTAACTGTTGCAAATTTTTGCCTATGGAACCTTTGACTTTACAAAATGAAATACAATCTCATAACACTCTAAAATTCCTTCAGCCAATGGATTTTGTTTCATATGATGTAGCATTTCACATCTTGAAAGCATGGCATTCCAAGCCTTATTCTTAAGGAAAAAACCAGAAGCATATTGTGAAAGTGATTATGCAGACACCTGTAAAAGCTACCCGTAAATGAGTACGTTGTAACCAAGACAGGAAAGGACACAACACTTTCTTTTGTCATCGTTACTTGGAAGAATGGGAAAAAATTAATTCACATTACAAAGGGAATAGACAATATACTGTATCTTGCAGCAGCACGTGTACAGCTTGCTTGAGAAGAGATGAACACCTTACCCTGGTATTCCAACTTCAGGATGAATAAGTAGTGTCTTGCCATTTTCATTTCTTTCTCTGAAGTCTCCCGACCTGATACAATGCCACAGGGTTCCAAGCATCAAGTGTCATACAGCCCTACAGCTTGGGTAGACAAGCAGTGGTTTTCCATAGATGGGCTGTGGGTCCTGCATGTTTGCAAAAAACTTCTACTGTGTAAAAATCAAAGTCTGTTGGCAGTAGGCTTAAATTTGCTACAGATCTGTATTTCCAGTCAAAAGATTTTAAGGATATGAAAACTGCAGGCATTTGAAATTACTGTAATAGATGTTTTGCCTCAACAAAACGTCTACTTCTCTGAAACTGTATCTGTAAAGCTTCAAATATATAATCCTTTAAAATTATGCTCATGGAGATAATACAGTTAAACATACAAGATATACTTTGACTGGAAGGTGCCACTGTCACTGCTGTGTCAGAAGACTGTAACCAGTCATGTCTGAAAATATGGGACACATTCCTTCTACTCACACCCTTGTACTTTGCATTCTGGCTAGTGTGCTAGTAATAATACAGTAATATCTTTTAGATGACATGTTGAATCAAAGTTTTCCAGAGATTAGCGATTACATGGTACATTTTGAAAAAGAGAAGGATAATAAATCTGGTGTCCTGACAAATTTCTTCAGTAGTCTTCATAACCTCCCCCCCTAAGACAAGGGCATGGTCTCTTTGGAAACAAGCATTCATGCTCAAAGAGATGTCCTGCTCAAAAAGCTGCTAAAAGATTAACGGATATCTAATGCTCTAGGACACATTGCAATATGCCATTTTTGGAATGCCACAGTTTCACGGTTGCATTAAAGCATAATTTTATTTCTATGCTCAGCATACAGATTGCAGATGGCTCTGTTTTCCACTGGCTTATTGAAACACTGACGATTTGAAATACAGTACTAAAGGCCACACATTATAGACAAAACGTATAAATTGCATATTTAGGTGAAATTAAAATGAGTGTTTGCATGGATTGAAAGTTATGAGACTGATTTGGGAAATTTAGCCAAAGAAAATTATTTCCCTTGTTACATGGTTAGTACCTGTAGAACTGTTACTGCACTGAAACAAAAAAAACCAAAACAAATAAACAAAAAACACCAAAAACCCCACTAGAGTGCTTGAGTTCAGTAAACATATTGAAAATGCAATTTCAGTTTCTGTATAGTATACAGCATTTGAATACTATGTTTTGCAGCTGAACACACACCTTAAAGAGAAAAAAAAAAAAAAAGAGTTCTGTGAAAATATTGCCAGTTCTCAAATGTAAAAGGCATTTTTTGTCTTTGAAAAGTTAACTGGCTCTATCGCGTTTTCATAAAAGCATAACTTATTCTTTAACAGAGGAATAAATGTAGATGTTGATTTTCCTGAGTGTTTCCAACCAGCATACGGACACTTTTTTTTTTTTTTTAATTACAGAAGTAAGTAATCACAGACGTGTTCATACTATTTAAGAAAGATTTTCTAACAAAGTTTTGTCCACAATTTAAAAATGCACGTGACGCATTTTGGAACATTTGGGGTGCATGAGGTGATTAGCTTTCAGGTATTCAAGAACCCCATCCCTTGCTATTACAGTGGAGGGTCTTTCAAAGAGTTGAAGTTCAAAGTATTGCACTCACTCTGACCCTTGCTTTACCCATGGAAACCGGCAGCGTTATATGTATTTATGGTCTCCTTGCTGTAGCCATGGGGACTAAGTGGCAAGAACTGCAGCCCTGGAATGCCAGCTTGTGTATTATTGTTGCTGAATAGCTCAGCATATAAGTTTTAACTTGAAACATAAACACTAATATGCGCTGTTAAATGAAGGTATTGTGATTACGTATTAGGATGGGGCAAGTGCAATGTCTGATCTGTGCCATGTGCGAGGCGTGCATTCCTGTAGCCTGAAGCCCTCTGCTTGCACCTGGTGTGTTCGACGACCAGCAGAAATGCCAGCTGCTTTGGACCGGGCAGCCGCTGGAGCACCACGGCTCCTTCTCAGTGATGATTCACTCTGTGTTCTGAGAAAACAAGCTTGTTTTCAGCAACAAGAAACTGAACTCTGAAAAGCCTAAAGAACAGAGCTCAGGCTCCTCAAAAGGGTGCACATTAATGTTGCTTTTGGGTCTGTGAGGAATCTGTGTGAGGAGTGCATACCCACTTGGAAAAAGAGTGCATCGTTGTTTAACCCCAGTCGGCAACTAGAACCATGCAGCCACTTGCCCTTTTTCCCCCAAGAAGGGCAGGAGGAGGAGGAAAAAAAGGAGGGGAAAAGGTCAAAAAAAATCCTGTTGGGCTGACATACACACAGTTTAATAGAAACAATGACAAAAAAGGAAAAATAACAATAAAGATAATAATAATAATAATAATGATAACGACACAGATCACTCTCACTGCTGGGTGAATTGGCACCATTCTGAGCAGTGATCACACATTCCCACTGCTGGACTAACACCCATTTATTTACCAAGCATGGTATCTATGGTATGGAATACTCTTTTGGCTATTCCATCATTCTGTCTATGCTTCCATGGGAAGCTGAAGAAAGTCCTTGAATAGTGTAAACATCTCTTAGCAACAACTAAAAACAATAGGTATTATTGACATTCTTTTCACAGCAATCACTAGAAAGAAAATGAACTCTTTCCCAGCTGAAACCAGGACAGTGATGGTTCTAATAAAGATATTCAGATAAACCACTGAACAGCCCAACACTGCGAGCCTGTGATCCTTTAGACATACATTACCATTTAAGGACTGATTTTGAATTCATGGGCAATTCTGTCAGTCTCTGTGAAGATACTAGATGGAATAATTTGCAGAACCAGAGTCCCCGAGCCCTTCTTCTTGGTACTATACACAGTGGCGACAGAGACGTTATAGGAGTCTTTCCCCTTCAACGGCATCTGAAGCAGATAGTCTTCTGGGAATTGACTATAGAAAAAGATGGTTAAAAAATTTGACTTAAAACTAAATTTTCACCAGTTCTGAAATGACCTTAAATATAAAGCACATTAAACAGAATAATTCTGTTATTCCATTCAGACTTCTGTCTTCCATTCCGTATGCAAGCAGATAAGGTCACACTATTTGTAATGACATGTAGTGCCCACACTATGCCTAATGTCAAAGGGAATTCTGTAGTATTTGGTAAGAGCTTAGCTCCCTTGCTAATGGGTACAACAGAGCTAGAAATATATATACATAAATGGAATGACCAATCTTTGCTCTACTAGCATAAATCTCGAGTAAATTTGCTAGATGAAATAGTTAAAGAAAGTTCAGATTTAATCAAGGTCACACAGTGAATGAATCAAGTAGTTTAAAATCTGTCTGTTAGAAATTTGGCTGCATCACAGATTTTAAAACCCCTTTAATTTTGGCTAGGATGCGAACAGATTATAGGCCTTGGAGACCCAAATCAGTGAACTACTGGTAGCCAGGAACAAAGCCCATGCTGAGAACATGACCAGTGGAGTTTTCCTTCGAATCTGCTTGACCAAACAACTGCTCTCTTACATCCACACTGTGAAATGTAGCGCAGTTGTCATTGCAGGGACTCCAAGACAATCCAGGTATAAAGCAACAGCTGTGGCTGGCGGTGACAATGTGAGGCTGCCATAAAGGCCCACCTATCCCCATGCTCTGTGCCACCCTGAAGCCATGAAATGATTTTTGCGGAAGAGTAAGAATTTGGCAAATATATACAGAACTACTCTCTTGTATTGTGTTAGTTCTCTATGACTTTCTGACTCAGATGTGTTTTCCACAGAAGACAAAAATAGCAAAGATCATACCACTGGTTCTCTTTTGCCTCCATAGTCTGTTCGGGAGACTTTGTTCAAGATAATGAACTGTATGAGATTAGATTATGCCGTATACTCTCGGAAGTAGGAAGGACCCACACTTACAACACAGCTTTTATAAATTAAAAAAAAAAAAATCAAAAGATAAGTAACATGACAGAGCCTCTGAAAAGCAAATTACTCCACCACCAGGAGCTTCCTGATGACTAAATGTGACCAGTAACCCCTGCTCCCAATCCCTGGTAATGTGGTTAGCATAACTAACGCCATTTTATGAGGCAAACAGCCATTCTCTGCGACCAGTAAGTCACGTATTTGTTCCCCTTCCCTCATTATCAGGCCTTGAAGGTCTTGTGAACCAAGTAGACAAACCAAACAGATTTCTCTTCCAGTCCCTACCAGCCTCAAGGTTACTGGGGGCCAGGCTAATTACTCCCTTCCTCACCAGCCTGGAAGGTCCCAGGCACCCAGCCAGCCAGTTGATGCTGATGACCCCCTCACAGAACAGGGAAGTGTAGCAGCACACAGAGCACTGTCCATAAAATTAAGCAGTTGTAAGTCCTAAGTGGGGAACTTGGACCAGAGCTGCTGCCGGTCTGGTCAGTGAGACTTGTGGCCACGCTGTAGCCAGGGGCGCCTTCACTGTCCTCAACTTCCTTCGAGGACTGAGGGAGTGACTTGCATTCTTTCATATGATTTTCAAATCTAGATTGTGTTTATTATATTGATACAGTAAATCGTGTGTTAAGATCTGACATGATCTGCAGAGGGTCTACTTGATTAGAAATCATAAATTATGTTGTGTTATAAATTCTGTATTACACTACTTACAGGTTGTACTACATTGCTTCTGCTTGTAGAAATCCTGTGCCGTCCTAAACATAAATTCTGTTCTATAAAAATAAAAAAATCATAAAACCATGTTAAGTAAAAAAAGCCTTAATTGTAACTATGATTTAGTTCTGGCAAAAAGAACCTGTCTGTCTCCTCAGTGTTGGGTGACACTAAAGCTGTGGAATTTCCAGCTGGAAATACAAGAGCAAAACCAGAGCTATTTCCTCATCAAAAGATAAATCCTGCAGGAGTCACATTTCACTGGAAGAATCCAGAAAAACAGCACAATATAGTCACATCCCTGCAGCAACAAGACTCTGTTCCCTGAAGATTCCCATTGTACTTAATTATGGATGTGGGGTGAGATCCAGGAGCTCATTCCAGGCTTATTCTGACTCCATGTTGGGTGACAAGGGTCTGACATTAACTGTCTGTATATCAAACTGTGATTCCACACAGAGCAGAACTGTTAAATAAGTCAGCAAGACCCTGTGGCATGTTTTAGGAGCCTCCTTGATCTCACCGTTAGGACCCAGGCCTGTTAGAGATGTCCTTTTCCCAGAGCACACACAGTTCATGAAACTGACCGTCTCTTTTCTGATCAGGTGATACCCTTCCCCCAAAACACATACCCTGCAGTTTGTCATATAAGAATTAGTGCCAGTTTGGAGATTAATGCCAGTTTTGAAGCAGCTTTGAAGCAGGAGAAAACATGATTTGGCCCTTTCTAAAGCGGAAGGGGAGAAACAGGAGATTCATCAGCTGTAGTAAAATTGATAAAACAAAGTACTTCCTCAAAAAATTTCCCACTGGGAAGGACACGGGAGCAAAATGATAAACAGATGAGGAGAAACTTTGATGCAGACTGTAAAACACTCTTCAAACTTTACTGTCCCATGGGAAACTATATATTACAAGTAACATGCTCTGGGCAATATCGTGTTTTGCTCTCCACTTGCCTTGGCTTTAACCTTTTATTTCTGGTGGCTTTAAGCAACATCAACATGTCTTAAAATAAAAGGTTGCCTAGAGGTAATAGAGATCACTGCATGGATGTCTCTGGAGAGGACCTCTTGAAAGCCATATGAGAGCTCAATGGGATGATTTAGACCTCAGAATATAATTTTTGGTATATTCCAGAAAAAAAGCAGGAACATATTGCGTCCCAGAAAAGACAGAAGCATCAAGGGTAAAACCAATTAGGTTTACAGAAATAGATCTGACGCAGTTTCATGTAGGGGGTGTAGTGTCTGGGTGACTATTGTCAGCCATAAACCTCCCAAAATATAAGACAAGAGAAACACTTGGACAATGAAGCAAATCTGTGAGTGGCAGCCATAAAAGCAAACGGGAGGAAAAAGGAAAAGGGAGTAAAAGGTAGCTTTTGAAAAGTCACCTTTTTTTTATCTGTCTTAAAAAACGCTTGTGTCTCAGATGATTTTACTTCAGGAAGCTAAGACAAAACCATGAGTTCCCGTTGAGAAAGAGTGAAAAGAATATCTGAAAGTACTAAAAGGTATGTTTAGGTGTGCATCATCAGTGTGAAAATGCTACAGATTATTAAATGAAGTAACTGAATAGATTTTTTTCAGAAGCAAAGAGATGAGAATTTAACTTTTAGAACTTCATAGACAGATCCAATTCTTACAGCTGCAGCAGCTCCACTGATATAAGACAAGCTATGCAAACCCAGATAGATGATGTTTGGTCCCATATGCCTACAGTAATAATGTGTAAAGTGGCAGATCTGAATTGGATTCTTTATAACTGAAATGGACTTCCTCTGAATTTTAGCAATGCAAATCATTTCAACATCATATGTAAACTCATATTCCTCTCCCATATAAAAATGTGGATATATACAACTGAAATAATACATGCTCCTACAGATTTATTTTTGGTCTTGCACATATTAAAGTCACGCTGTTAATAATGTCATCCTTTTAAGATGTTGCCCTTAAGACACCAAACCAGCAAAAATTTGGGCTGCTAGTACAGTGTCCTCTAATTAGTAATAACTAGTTATCTCATCCAAGATGCCAAGTTAGAAGAAAAAAGAGTACAGTGAGAACAAAATTACCTGCAGAAGTCATGAGGAACTTGGAATAGGCATGAGGAAGTGGAAGGGGGATTTTTCTATGGAGTTCTCTCCTCCACCTCTCTGTACCTCCAAGTTGATGGCCTTACTCCATAGTAACATGCCACCTTTTCTGTACATTACTACATCTTTGTTTTAAACATGAGCCAACTCAAAGCCTAACTTTCAAAGATCTGTGAAAAATGTATTTTCACATTTGCTGGGCTGGAAAACTATACCTTTTTGAAGATCATACACAGGGACCGAAACATCATTCCCTATCTTTAGAATGTGCTGGGAAGAGAGAGAAGAAGTACTTGAAGTACTTCTCCCCTTAACATTTGCACCTTGGTAGCACTTCACTGCAGACTTCCAGGCTGTGGCTCCATTGGTCGTGCTTCCTGCACTGCTGTACTCTGAGGGATGTGGTCACTGTATGAACAGCCGAAGCTCACAGGACCGTACTCCTTCAGATTCATCAAACTGTATGGACAGCTGTGGTGTTGTGAAAATGTAATGGAAGCTAGAACCTAAGCCTAGGTGTAGACTATAGTATAATAACCTTAATCTGCATACAAATTTTCCTGTCTAGACATGTGTTTTGGAAAAACTTCAGCGCTGTGAAGGTGTGAACTTTCATATGACAAGGGTGTTGCATTGGTGTTGCATTTCTTTATTCTTTGGAAAGCCGGTGACCCTAAACTTAGGAAGATACAGTTTTAAGCAGAAAAAGGTGTGAGTTATTTGAACAGTGTAATTTTTCTAAGGTCTCAAGGCCAAACCCCACAAAAAAATAACAATATAAAGTGTGTAAATGGTGGCTTGATCAAGCAGGCCAGCAAATATAACATTGAAATGAAAGAGGAAACAAAATGTTTCATGTCCTGTTAAAAACCTAAAGAATTTTAACTTAAACTTAAATAGAATTGCAAGTAAAGTATTTCAAATCATCCAATCACCAGGAAACATGCAAAATAGTGCTGTTCTGGAGGAAGTCAGTTTGGTTGAGTTCTGTAAAGCTGCCAACTGTCAAACTTAAGTAAACATTTTCTTAAGGAACCGGCATGCACATAAATGAAAATACACAGCAACAGAAACAAAAATGAGGATGAGAGTGGAATGGCACAGGAAAAGTCCTCTCAAATCTAACTATAATTTGTCTGGGTGGCTAATAAGTTTTGTCACCACTGCAGTAAAAAAAAAAAAAAAAAAAAAAGTTATGAGGTTTCTTTTTAAATATATCCCATCTCTACTGGAATTGTGAGGCTTTTTGCCAAATCAGTTCTAGTACAGTCACTGGAGACACTCATATCTAACTGTCCTCACCTTTCTAGTACATTTATTTGTGTCCCGCTAGAGCTCAGAGGCAGAAATGGGGCACCTGCCTCCTCTTTGGTGGGATGATTCACAGTAGTGGAGCCTGAAGTCTTCTTCTGTCTCTGTGTGAGGGAGGAGAGAAAAACCCATGTTCACATGGGGCTCAGCCTGTGTAAATCACAGAGCACAGCTCAGACGACCACCTTTCATTGTGTACTCTGCCACCCGTCTGACTCCCCAGGTTTTTATAACACACTGAAACCCCAGTATTTAGGCACCTAATGGTGGAAAGTGACTAATGTAAACTATTGCTTACGAGGTGCATTGAGAATTAGGTTTAATTAAGCTATGCTGATTTTGGCTGCAGTACAGAATTTCTGGGTTAACCTTATTGCCAAGTTTCACGATTTTACTGACACACTCACAATATTTCACTTAGGTACTGACTCCTGGAATCAATGTTACAGAAAGCTCTTGGCTTTCACACACAGAGAGATTTTAATTTTCTCAGTTGTAGGCCGAACTTTAAAACCACAGGTTCTTAAAATCTGAAATACCAAAGGTGAACAGAAGGAAGAAAAGTACATTCTGTTAACATCCAGTTTTTGACACCCCATTTAACAATTGCGGTTCTTGGTAAGTGGCCACAAGCAACATCAAAACTAAAGTTAAACAACCCTTTTTTATGCTATGCTATATACAATGTATGACCCACACCTGGTGATGCTACCTTCATTTAAAGTCAGCATGGACTCCAAATATTTATCAGCATATCAGGCTGACTTTATGGAAAAATTAAAAAAAAAAAAAGGTTTTATTTTTACACAAGGATACTGCTCTGATGGATGTCCCTACTCTGAGTGAGTTCATGCATCAATGGCAAGAGACCTGACTAAAATCAGCCCTGCTGTGCAAACCATGAGATCTGTGCTAGACCATATCTTCTCAGGAACCTAGGAGTCTCAGCCATGTCTTATCAGGAGGCAACAGTACCAGCCTGAGACAGGACTAGACAAAACTAAAACTGCTATGTTTGCACACTTTCACACACACCAAAGGAGGAGGTGATTACAGGTCAATCACTTTCGGCCATAGATATCTATAGTCCCCCCAAGCCCATTGAGCTCTTCTGTATGTCAGCCGGAGGTACGGTGGTGATCTCCCCTTGAACAGGCACGCCACTCAGGGTTACTCCTCAAGGTTGAGAGACCCCTTACCCAGTATCTGATGTCTTTAATGAGGTAAGTGACATTTTACACCAGGCCTAAAAGTATACTGTGTGCTGGTCACATTTATACATCCAGCTCCAGCTTAATTATTAGAAGCATAGTAAGTAGTAGAGTGTTTGACTGCCATCTAATCACCATCTAAATTATTGTTTAAATCATCATTTAAATCATTGTCAAATCATTGTTAAATCACTGTTTAATTACCATTCAATTATTGCTTAATCGCCATTTGATTATCATTCAGTCATCAATTAATCATAATTGGATCATCATTTAACCATCACTAAAACCCTTTTATTTAACCCAACAACAATGACTTCTCTTAATAATTCACCTACGACTGATACCGCAATAAAATAACTCACTTCCTGTCCTTCCCAACTTACTGAATTGGTAAGGAACTTCAGAAGAAAATGGCAAAACTTTAGGTAAAAAGCATAAATACAAGCTCTAGGTGCTGCAAAAAAGCCAAACCTTACCAAAGCTGTACTACACAAATATTAGATTCATAACATTTGGCTGAAGAAAGTATCAGGTTAAGAATTCAAGCTAAATAAAAACTTGGAGGTATATTTGAAGATATCCTTGATGTTCTTCAGCTCATTCCTGCTGTAACTGAAGTACTCTTCTAATAATTTATTACTTCATGGGTTACCTTCTTCTCATTTACTGGTTACTTCACCAGTCCATTTTCCTTCTTTATATTACAGGCTTGAATATAACATGTTTAAGATACTACAGGTTTCATTGATTAAGCAACAGGTTATTAAGAAACCAATAAATAATCTGAACACACCAATTTTAGTAATTTATCATTATATCATTTTTCACATTATTATACACAGTAATACATGATACTATACACAATAATATTTTTTGTCACTCTCTAATTTGATGATTGTTTAACTTTTCTGAAGTAGCCCTTCATTGAGGCAGTACTGCCATCTACTTCCAGTTGCTGCCTCCAGACTCCTCCAACCATTTCATGTTACTGCTGGCTTGGACTATGTGGTCTTTGTTCACATATTGTTCAGAATAGTACCACTTGCTGGTTCAGTTAAGGATTGCAGTTTCATTTGCCCTGGAATATTCAGGGTAAATAGAGTCACCCACACTATTTAGGTTTATTCTGACATATTTGTGCACGGAGTAGCATGTGCTCTGCCCTGTTACCCACATTATTTTTTGAGACAAATGTAAAATCTGCTAAAACATTCCTGCTTATAATTAATGTGTAGTTTCATGTATTCCAGATACTTTCTACTTTAAAATACTTTTTAATGTTTTCCAGATATTTTCTACTTTATATACTGCGTGCCTGAACACATGAGAATCCAAGAACCTGTGTTTAGTAAATCTGTCTCACCTAGTAACTCTAGCAGTGGAAGTTACTACAGCCTTTCCCATTCATTTTTGGTGATAAACTAGAGCAGCATGATGGGCCAAATGTGGCACAGCCAGGACCTTAATGAGAAGTGTCCCCAGCATTGTAGCCCAAACACTCACATTGCAGAACAGATGTGCAGAAATTCTTAACTTGCTGTTAAGATTCACCGTCTTCAGAAAAGTTAGACAATGCAGTCGGTAGCGAGTAATCTGGACAGATTATATCAGGAAACGTACAGAACAGAGCTGGTTAATATGCCGATGTTGATGTAGTCTGGGCTGTACAGAAGCAGTTCTGGGATTAGAGAATAAATCTGGTATAATAAGTTTAACATTAAATCTACAGATCTGGACTTAACCTCAAAACTTCAGACTGTGAGGTATCGCAGAATGTGAATGGAGGAGTCCCTCTTGCATGCACCAATTGTTGTCCCCTGGAGAATCAGCATGGAGAGATTGTTTGGGTTCTCCTGAATGACATTGTGGTCTCCTATCTCCAACTGCTTGTTATAGTGGATGAGAGACAGGAATAGGAGAGCCTTTGAAGCAGACTCCAATTCACATACACGCGTGTGCATGAGCTCACACCCCTTTAGGAAGCGAGTAAACAATAAAACCCATGGAAACAGAAAGGAGTCAGATCATGGGATGGAGTCCTATATCACAAACTCTGGAAGAGCATGCAAGAGACTTTAAGGATGTAATGCAAAGGGGAATCCCACCGCATACCAGAAGAGGAGAACTACGCCACGTACAGTGGCAAGAGAGCTAACAAACTCAGAGCTGGTGAAATTGCACTGGGGACAGAACTTGTTTCTCAGGTACAATTGACTCAGACTCATGCAGGGATTTATAGATCAACGTTGGCATCATGAATTGACCTGCAAGCAAACTAGAAATCTGTGGGAAAACAGATAATGTACTCCTTAAAGAAAGCAATGATAATTAGATGAGAAATTGTGCTCTGAACTACTTGCATACTGTTACAGGACTTCTCAGAAAGAAAGCTCTGAAATCATCCAGCAGAATTTACAATTGGAAGAATAACTGCACAAAGCCCGTATCAGATCAATGAGAATAAAGACTACAGTCTCAAACACGCAGAAGTGACCCAAAATCTTTGCTACTTTATAACCTGGGAACAGCTGTGTTTTGCTAATTCTGAAATTCAAGGTAGTCATGCACTTCAAAAGAAGGGGGGGGGGGGGACAACGACACCAAAAACAAAAAAACAAACAAGGTCTTCTAGAAGTATTTAGTTGGTATACATCTAATATTATGTGAGAATTTACTTCCATTCACTGCTCATAACATGTGCAGTCCTAGAAACCATTAACTGCTGATAAAAGCATTTACAGAATCAGACCCCAGATGGCTCTGATGACCTACAAAGTCAATACTGGTTGTGAAATGTCCTAAATGTCAAAGGTAATCTTAGCATCCCTATCAAGTAGGAGGTCCTTTTTCTTTACAGGGACATCCTTGAAAATATGAGCCAATACAAATCAGTGCAGACTGGTAGTCCAATTAAAATTTGTCATTTTTTTCTCCCCCTGAAATTCATGGGTTAATAAGACTGGTCTTTGTGAGGCTGTGAAACTCCTAACAATTCCTCCATTATCTGAAGGAAAAGGGAAGGCATAGGAGAGACAAAAAGAAGAGCTGGGCAGAACACCAGACTAATTGGTGTTTGCAATGGAACTGAGATATCAGGGAAGCCATTAATGATGTTGAGGCTGATGCGCCCCCTTTCATTTAGCAGCCTGCAGCTGAGCAACACCTTTCCCTTCCTCTGATAAAAAGGGGAAAGTTTCATTCTGAAAAGTGCAGATTGGGAGCAAAGGTGGCTACTCTGTAGTCTGGCCTTCTCCAATTCCTTTCTAGCAATTCACTGCCTCGCCTCTATTGCCAGAAGGACAGAAAGCAGAATGAAATTTAGGAATGCTCTGAAGAGACAGTGAGAGATTGATGAGGGCAGAGAAAAAGAATGGGAAGAAAAAAGAATTCATAGTGCACACATGATGATGGAAGAGGTGAGCTAACCAGGAGTGTGTAAATGGCAGAGAAAGACCAGGAGGAAGGAAAAAGACACTTTTCAGAAAGAAGAATAAGGACAGGAAATAATGATCTGTCTTATAAAAATGTCCATTAGCTGTATCCCTCCATTAGCACAAGAGAGCTGTGGAGTAATACTAACACCATCCACAGTCGACATTTCTGCTGCATTTGAGGGCTTGGTGGAGAATGGAAAGAGACGCAGTCATGGGATTCTCCACTGTCTATTCATTGCTTGCTACAGTTTCCAAGTATTCGTTAATGTAAAACAGATACTCATGAAAAAATCTGCATACAATCATAGCACAGACACTTATTTGTTCCAAAAGTCACATTGGAAGTGCTTTGTTGTTGGTTGTTCACTATGCATTTGTGTTCTCTTGGCTTGCAAACAATGAGAAACAATGCTATGTGTCACAGAAAAACAATAATTTCTCAGAAATATCTGACAGTAAATAAGCAAACAAGTAATAGGAAACTTTAAGTTTTAAAGTATTCTTTTAATTGTCTGTTGTGTTTTTACTCATACATTAGTTGGGGTCAGTATACTTAACTAAACAAACAGATGATGATACTTTGGAGTACATCCACCCCAGCTCCATGTGGTGTCACCTGAGCTCACTCTGAGTGGCCACAGAGCCGTGCTAATGCGTGTACAGTGTTTCTGATACTTTACGTGTCTTCTTCAGAGATCAGAAAATAATTTAAGATTTATAGGACCAAAAGATGAGAACCAGAGGAACACGATTCTTTAATCTACTGTTGAAGATCAGAGAAGATCATATTTCTAGCTCCTTGTCCAACCACCATATGAAGCATCCATGAAAAACAGTAAGTTTGTAAGTCTTGAAACAGAGATCATGGCCTGAGTCTTTCTTCATGCAGGTCAGTGACCCATCATTGAGCTTCAGAATCATCTTGCTTCCTGTTCTTGCTTTCTGGTTCAGGGCATCTCTTCCTCACATTTGTACATCTTTAGTAGAGTGGCTAGAAGATGTCTATCTTTTTCCTTGTCCCTTGCTGCCACCAGTGTAATAATAGGGAGGTGGTAGGAGCTCTCTGATGGGACACAGAAGGTGTCTTCCCAGTTACAGCTGGGTCAAGCCCTGTAATCCCTAGGTTATTGTGCAACAGGTGCCTGACAGCAGCATGTTGTGGTTTGCTTTGTTTTCTGTTGCTTTTGGTTGGTTGGTTGTTTTTAATAGGAACTCCTGCTCTGTTTTATCATAAAAGATCTGTGAGATCACTGAGTTTACTCCCAGCCAGACTAAAGTGCTTTTTTGCCACCATGACTAAGTAGTCAAAGCTATGAACAGGGAAAGAACTGAAGACGTAATAGTTTTCAGGTGCTTGCCACTCAAGAACTCTATGCATCTCCTTGATCAGCATGCTGACTGTTGGCAGACTTCATTACGGTGGGCATGCATTTGGGATCATGTACCTCACATCACCCCAGCAAGCTGAGACACCTAACCCAGGGTTCCAGATTTTCCTTACGGAAAAATCAGTTTTGGAGGACAAGACATAAATCTCTTGTAATTACATCACTTTTCTTGGATCTAGCCCTCACTGTACTTACAATCACATATATTCAGCACACAGTATACAGAGATATTCAATAACATGGAACTCAGGAAACCTGCATTTCATTTTATGTTTTTTTCATGCATGCTGTTTAATCTTCAAAAACTAACTTTTCTGTGCTATTTCTGTATCCCCTCCTTCCCATTGCCAGTATTATGCATTCTAAAAGGTTTGAGGCAGACATTTTTTTGTTATTATGGTTTTGTGCTATGCCTTGATTCCCACTGGGGACTGTAATGCTAATAGTATCTCTGGTGATGTTCAAGGCAACCAGAACCACAGCTTTTAAAGAAGGGACAACTAATATTGCCTTAGTACCTTTCTGTATCCGTCATGAATGGACTGAGGCATACCCTGAGGGCCACTCTGGTGCTGTTCATGTCAGTGATGCACAGAAGCCGTTAAGCATTTTATTCAGCCAGATGCACAGAAAACAGAGCAGCAGCTGGCCCTAAGGCATGCTGAAGAGACACTCTGTGGCCAGAGCATCACAGTATTCCACTGCAAGACACACACCATGCGACAGTCATGTAAAAAAGGCCATGCATTCTCACATCAGCTCCTAGGGCTCCAAGATACAGGAGCCTGAAGGATGGTCTCAACATCATAAACCACTCCCAATGGCTGCACTGAACAGAGATTCTTCACAAGCATCTGCATACAACAATATCTGCCGATTTCTCGGCTTTTTTGGAAGTCTTTTTGTGTCTGCCTCTAAAAGGATACAAAAACGTGTATTTCAACAAGTTATAGGTCACATATAGTCAACATTTAGGGATTACTTCACCAGGAAAATGATACATTCACATCAGGTTCCGTCCACCTTTGCAACATAATCAATAGCTACCAGTCAATAGTAATTTTAAGCTAAGTTGTAGGAAAGACCTTGGTATTCAGTGTTTATAAAAGCAGGTCCCAAAAACGCAGCTCTGTGGCACATCCCCTATAGTTTTTGCCATGGCTTAACAGCAGGAATCAGGAACTGAAGATATTTCTCTTTTTCTTAACTAATTGAATTGATAACAAGGAAATTAATACTCATAGCAATTATTTTGCCTGTTTCTGCTTCAAGGTTTGTCTGCATATCCCCGCGTTACCTAAGCAAAACAAAGTGCATATTGTCTCAGATACTTAGCATTTCATACCCAACAAAAGCTTGCTGTGGTTTTAAGTTAGTTTCACAAGCTTAATGTTGTATTAGCACACTCTTTTGTCTGTGAATGTAATAGCTCTATTACTGAGAGATTCAGGGGGCGGGGGGGGAAGCTTCTTTGTGAAAGCCTGCAATTAATCAGTTAAAGATCTAGCTGCAAAGTCATAATTTATTGATGGTTGCACAGAGGATACCGAAATGGTAGTGAGTTGGTAGATTTATACAGATTATATGTGTTTTATTCACAAGCACTAGACACACTTTGTCCCTGTAAGTTTCTGAGTATAATTGCATCAAGATGTTTATTTAGCAATCCAAAAACTTTCTTAAGAACAATATGGGCTAGTGGAATTATCATAAAAGATAAATATTTACAGTACATGGGAAAACATGCTCATTCTTTTTTGGAAGTTTCCTAAAGATCTTGTTGATGTTGGCAGATTAATTGCATATTTCATTGACTTTTTTTTTTAAAGGACAAAATAAACCTCAAAAACCCCGAAGTACAACTTAACTATACTCACTGTTTAGGATTCTGCTACTAAAGTAAATTTGCTACTCTATTAGTTTGACTCCTAATTATATATGGTTCTACTACCACTAACTAGCCACAAGATATTTCTTCTATGGAAAAGACTAAAGCTTATGTATTACTCCACTTAATTTGATGTCACTTCTTGCCCTCTCCTCATATCTTTTCCGCTTTGTTTCTATGTCATCAGAACATGAATCGGAAGACATTAAAGGATTCATAAAATGATGTTTTATTTTTAATATATATTTAAGCCTAACAATTCAATTTTCAACAGTATTTTCACTGTCTGTAAGTAATTTCCAGTGCTCATTTACTTCTCTATAAAAGCACTTTTGTTAACTGGTATGAACAAATTAGATTTGTCTTAGGTACAATTTTATGAAGGTTGTATAAATTTTGTTTCTGTAACTGGACATAGATTAGAGAGATATTTCTGGCTTCCGGTGAAAAGTATTGTAATGACTGTGATATACTCTTTCTTGTTACTTTCTTGGGGGAAAAATATCCTCATCTATAGTGTACATATTAGACAAAAAACATGTTTAAGTGTGTGGGGCTTTTCTCATATGAAAATTACACCAACCTGAATAAAATAGCACCTTTGACCAAGGTTCTTGCCACAGAGATCTACACTGAAACTTTTATAACAAGGTCCTGATTTCAGTGAATAAAGCTACACATATGGACTCGATGATCTTGAAGGTCTCTTCCTACCCAAGTGGTTCTATGATTCCATGATTCTATGATATCTGTAGCCTGATTGGCATCAATGTCATTGATCATCTGAGTAAGAATTTGCATGTTTAGGCCCCAAAAATCATATTTCTAAAGTTCTGGATTGTCATACCTGACTATTCCAAATAATCTTATTAATCTAAGTTGTGTTCCTGTACATTCAATCATTCATTTTTCTTCCATTGAACAATACTGAATAGGAGTAACAGGAAGAAAATATAACAGGAAATGAAGCTGAAACAGGTTGATAAAACAGAAGCAAGTTGCAAGAACCTTTGCCTGACGTCTGTTTGATTTTCCATAAAGGCCATGAAACTACTGTTCTATTATTTCTCTAAATCAAAGAACAGCCCTTCTGAAGCACATGACTGTGTTTCTTTTTGAGCTCTTAAATTTATAGAAGATTCAAGATGCAAAATTAATTTAGATGCAGCCAGGCCACATAAGCCAAAATATTTTTTCCAAAAGAAGGACAGACATTAAGCCAACGAACAGTTCAAGCTGGTGACTTTCAGAAAGTCATTCCTTCCTCTTCCAGAAGAGTTCATAACAGTGGAGGCAAGATTTCAACCTAAACAACTAAAATTAGTTCTTTGTGATAATGACAAGCTGAGAGAAATATTGTAAATTACTAGAAGGTGACAGAGGTTCAGGAAGCCACATACTTTATGTGCCTACCTTTAAATCTCTGTGTCAGACCATTTATGACAGTGGACTGACTTGAGTCCTTACAAACAGGCGAATGCTTAACCACTTTATAAACAGAGCTCTAAGTCCATAAGGGGTCTACGTGCATAATAAACAGCCTTACAGTCAAAGGTCATTTATGTGTATTGTAAGTACATAAAGGAAGAAAATATTACCCAAAGTTTCATACTTTTTTTCACTTTATAGCAGCTTGCTAGGAGGCAGGAGCATCTGCAAGATTTGCAGATCTTGTTGGATCACAAATGAAAATGTATGTAAAAAAGTTTGGGATTACGTTTGCTTAAGTACTAAAGCTGATGCCCTAGTATAATACTGCACACACAGCTACCTTTGTAACATGCATATTTATTTACTAGAACATAAAGATGCAGAGACATTATTACTTTGATTCTTAAGGCTGAGAAATATGTCGGGATGTTGCACTATAAATAAACAGGCCTCCCACTGACAATATCGGCAATAGAATTTCACCCTTTTTCACTTGAAGGGCAGTTCAGAGTATCTGTAAAATGGGTATAATGATTATTGCCTGCCTCACCATGCTGCTTGGCTAAAATCTTTGGACTGAGCCCTGCAGATTTCGCCTGTGCACAGATATCCACTACTTCCATCCTATTATTAAGGACTGAGTCCCTGAGGTAATGACTGTGTTGATTCTTTGAGACCCTACAAAATCAACAGATGAGCTTAGCATTATCCTTAAAACAAATAATTACAGCCTTGTTACAAAGTATATCCTAAAATAATTTTCAGTGGTGCTTCTAAACAGGTGCTTCATGCATCTTATTATTTTCTTAACTTATTAGCCATTTGCTCAACTCTTGAGTCATGAGGGCTATAAATGTTCATGTTAGTGAAGCTCCACCAAGAGACACTGCCAACTACCTAACAGAGATATGAGGGAGAGGAAGGAATATTCTGCTCATCTTTTCTGACCTACTGCCATAATTCCTGCAATAAAGGTGTTTTTTTCTTTCTACCATTATAAGCAAATGCCGTCAAACCCAATAGTTTCAGTATTGACAGAGTAATATTTATAGTGCAGTCCAGAGAGAGAGGCAAGAGGCCTGACACAAATAAAGCTGATGCCAATTATCTTTGAAAATCCAAGTATGGCAAAATATACACACATCATAAAAACATTCTTGTCACACAGAGGTGGAAGATAGTTCATTGCAACATGTGGTGCCAGTATTAGGGTTTCTAAAGTCACAAAGCGAATCAATTTCTAAATTTAAAAAAAAAAAAAAAGTAATTTCAAGTTTTAAAAAATCTGATAAGAGTTCTCCATCTGCCATGTGCCACAGTTGACAGCTGCTTCCTTTTGCATAGCTAAGATCAACCTGACCTTAGCCAGTCAGCCTGTGTAGGGTATACGGACATTGTTGAACATATTAGTGGAAAAGTATTAAGGCTTGGCAGAATTTTCTGTTCTTTGCCTTCTGTCCTTTGCTCTGATTAATACCTATCCCTTTCTATGCTGTTCCTGTCTGTCTCATATTTCTTCTCTGTGGTAGATGCCTTTTAAGAGTAGCTTGATTCAGCTGTAGTTGACCTTTTATAGAGCAGTGCTGACTCACATCAAGTTTTTATAGGCCTGCTAGTTTCTGCACATATGCAGAGCAGGGGTCCTCTTTGGCCTACAGGAGTTACAGAGAGAGAGGGAGGTTTGTGGGGAGAGAGGTTTGGCAGGTAGTAGGGAGGTACTTTCTTTTGAAAGAGCAATGCTTTTGTAAAAATGAAACAAACAAGCAAACAAAAAAAAAACCCACCCTGTTTCAGGAGAAAGAAATCTAGGCAAATCCAAGAGTGGCAAATAATTAAACAATTACCATGTTACAATGAATGTAAACATCTTCTGTCAAATATATTAAGACTGATTGTAGCCCTAGCAGAAAAATATTTTTGTGAGAGAGACTGGAGAACTTTTGCAGTTGAGTGCCAAATCATCATCATAAGTGGTAATATCTGATTTGTCACAGCCTCAGCATCAAACAAAAGCACAAACAAAAGCTCTCTTCTTTCTATTTTCCTGCTCTGCCTCCACCTTCACTCTCTTTATTCCTTGTTCTACAATGCTCTTTCTTCCACTTTCTTTTTCACCATCAGTTTCTGTCCTTCTTCCTTATTTTCTCAGTTTCCTATGGCACTGCATTCAATTTCTTAAACATTTCGCTTGTGTCTGCCCCTCTGTGGTTCTACTTACTCCTCAAAAAATTTTTGGCTTGTGCTTCTCCTACCCCTACCACCACGTTCATCCTTTTTTATCTTTTTCCTAGCCCTCACTCTCTTTACAGTAGTCACTCCCCACACACATTTTGTCCTGCCACATGGCAAAAATGCGTATTGTCTTCAGATCAGATCATATCTAGCCTCTTTCCAAGGCCCCCCATTCATTTTGGCACTCTTGACAACAGTGGGAATGACACGGCCTCTTTACTGATTGCACTTGCAGCACTGCCCAGAGTATGTGTCATCAAGTACAGTCCTGGGGCTAGGGTGCATTTACTGGTCTGCCTCCTCCAAAGAGATTTTCTCTTCTTTCTAACCTTTCATGAAACCAAGTGGACTAGTGCAGAGCAGACAACGTTCAGGCAAACTGTAAAATCATCATAAAGACATCAAATTTCCTTTGATCTGCAGGTCAGATACGTTATATGTGCAGATAGGAAGTTGATGCAGTCTAAAAATTCCTGATCTGCGAAACATACATTTGGCAATGAAGCTGTTAAAGCATAGACTGTACTTGCAGGGTCTTCGGATACTAAGTTCACCCTGTACATGTTTGTTTACACAGCAAAACAGAAGCTCTGTGAAACAGAGTTGGAAAAGTCACAATATGTGGATGCAAATAACCATACAAGCAGAAACACACGGCGAATAGAGGATGAGAACAAACGATGACAGGCAGCTCAAGCTCTTGCTACACTTACTCATGATACATTTCTTTTCACGAGCTGGGGCTGAATGCAGGATTCTGAGCAATACAAAGGAAACCACAAGTAGCTTTAATAATGATTATACGCTCCAGATGAATGTTACAAATGTGTAACACAGATATTGGTGGTATCTATTGCATTAATGCTCTGACTGTTTTCTATCTATATACATATATAACCTAATACCACTGTATTGTATGATATACCTTTCATCTTCGTACGTAATGGATGGCACATGTTCCACCAGCGGGAAAAAATGCTAAGCCATAAGTATGCTATGCGTGCTTATTCTTAATGTAAGATTTATGATTTATTGATGGCTTTTATTTGCCCCTGTTCAAAGCGAAGACCACTGAACAGTGGACAGTACATAAAAATCTCCTCCCTTTCTTTTGCTCTCATGCATGAGAAATGATTGTACAAAGGGTCATGGCCCATCTTTAATTCATCCTTCTAACATGCTGATTGCACTACTTTCACTTGGGATTCCCCTTTTTTGTATGTAGCCACTTTAACAAGTTTGTGTGTGCAGTCTTAAAACTTGCAGGGTTGGCATTATGCAAATCTTGTTAAGGGTTTGTTTGTTTGTTTGTTTGTTTTATTACTTTATTTTCTTTTTTCCTGTTGTTGTGAGGCAGGCTCTCCTCAGAACAAGTATAATAAACTGTGTGCATTGCAGGGATATTCATATGAACACACCGAACTTGCAGTATTTATGTAAACTCAGGTAAGCAAGTTCTAACTGTTCCCTGTTTAGACTTCGTCTCCTTTTGGGGCATCCCTACTGCTTCTCTGGTCATTGATTTTGCAAGACTGGTTTTCAGGATCTAAGCAATAATAGCTAATTTAACAGGGAATAATTTTGTGTTTACACATATCTGCTCTCTTTGGCTAATTAACTCGACCTGTCTAACCTCCATGCAGATATCTCTGTGTGTTTAGTTTTAAAATACTTTTTTTTTTTTTCAGGTTGTGGCTGTCAATTTTACTGTGCTCTTTTGGGAAGCAATAAATATACCTTATAATGACAAAAGACGGGTGTTATATCCTCTGCTAGGTCTAAAGCAGATCACCGTCTGTCAGACAAGTGTTATTTCCCCTTTGCTGCTGGTCCTGTTGGGTCTTGGTTTTTTTGCTGTGGGTTTGATTTTTTGGGTTTTGGTGGGTTTTTTGGGNCGGCAGCGCCGTCCCGCCGGCGGGGGAGCGGAGTGGCGCGGAGCCGAGCCCATCCGCCCGCTCTCTGCCGCCCGTGCGGGGCGCCGCGGACCCCGGGTACCCTGTGGGGGTTCCCCGGTGCCCCCTGGCCGGGGCGAGCGGGCGAGGGGCGGGCAGCCTTCTCCCTACCCGCAGCCTCCCGCAGCGACCGCGGCCCCGACAG
>VZSF01008407.1:507734-531404 GCA_013398295.1 Chionis minor
CAGGCTTTTTGCTGGGTTCTATTATTTTTAAAAAATAATAAAAAGAAAGTGCTGTATACCAAAGCCTCGTTGTTGAGATTGTTGAAGTGACCTGTATTTTAAGTATAAGCTCCTGATAAAAGGGACGCTTTTTGCTTAACAAGTCAAGTATGACCATTATTTATCAGTGTCTGCTGTCAAAACGCTTGAAAAATGCTGCAGGAGAAATACGTTGAGGGGATATTGCTGTGAAATTGCACGAATAGTGTTCCTTATTTTCTGTCGACTTCCCTCTCTTCACTCCCTCTTTTCTTCCTTTTTTAATTTGCGGGGGAGAGGGTGGTGAAAGCTAGAAATGTGGGCGATTTCTTGGGGAAAAGTAGAAAAAAGAAGAAGAAGAAGAAGAAGAAAATGTAGGAAAGGGTTGGGTTTTTCTCCAATCCAAGTGTTTCCTAGTGCTCCCGGCCAGCACAAGACAAAGGCTCGTTTGAAAAAAAACCCTTAACAACTGGAATATACAGAGAATTTTTAGTCTGACAAAGACAAGTTGGTTTGCATGACAGTTACTCCAAACCCTAATGTTTTCTTAACATAACCTTCTTTTTCCTCCCTCCTCACCATCTCAGCCCACCCTGAGCAAGCTCAGCTATAGAGACAAACCATTTCGACAGTACAGAGAAAAAAAAAAAAATAAAAAAAAGGTTAAAAGTCTAATACAAGGATTTCAATCATCCTGATTAGAAACTGGATTCATTTTGTATGCTCAAGTGTAATACATTTTTGAGTACTTGATAAATATTTAAATAAATATGAAATCTACCTTAAACTGTGTGATCAGTAACCCTTCTGTTCTCATGCAGGATCAGAGGCTTGGTACGACGCTTCGGGGGGCGGGAGGGAGAAAGGGTGTCATTTCTGTCCCATGGTCTGACCTGTAAGTTGTGCGAGTCGTTCTCAGCGACTGCCTGTGTGTGTAACGGCGTGTCTGTCTGCGTCCGGAGACCGAGTCTCCGGCTCGGAGGGGGTCTTTAATTGGCGCTGGGAACCTGTAAGGTCAGGGCAGCACGGGGCCTTTCCCTTCGCCTTCTACCACCTGGCAGCTAGCGCGTAGGTGGGAAGCGCGGCCACCCCGCGGGGAGAGGCGCAAGGTTACGCTGGGGCGGGGGTGACTCCGCGGCAGAGCAACCTGAGCGCCGGGGTGCTGCTGAGAACCTCTCCCTCCCCCCTCTTCCGGGTAGGACCTGCGGGCTGGTGAAGGTCTGTCGTCTAAAGGGCCACTCAGGAGGGAAAGGCGAATTTTGGCTGTCGATCGCTGAGAGGCGGAAGGTGGCCCTCACCCCACCCCGCAAGCCCTGAGCGAAGCCGGGGCTGCGCGGCGCGGCTCCCCCCGGTCCCGGCGCGCCCTCCCGGCGGCTGGGGCTGCCGCCGAGATAAGCGGCCCGCCGGGAGGCAGGGGTTTGCCTTTGGGCTGCCAAGGGAGGGTCTTGCCCCTGGCAGCCCACAGGGCAGGCAGCGTGCTGCCGGGGGGCTGCAGCCGCGCTGCCACCCCTCCATTCCGCAGCCGGCCGCGGGTGCGGAGTCCCACCTGGGATGTGCCCCCACCCACACCTACCGCGTGTCTCCGCGTCCCCCCGGCCGCCGCCACCCCGCTCCGGCCGGTCCCTCTGCGCAGACCTGCGGCCCCGAGGTCACCCCGCAGCCTCCCCCCTCCAAAATTCAGTTAATCAAAACTAGTCTGATTTCCCCCCGCCCCGGGTCGGCCGATGGTCTTTTATAGCCGTTGGTTCCCTTTTCCATTTTATGTATTCGTGCCATATTTCTTCCCTCCGCTAAAACCTTTGAGTATTATCCATTGTGAAGCACAGGGACACAAACTGAAAACTTTCGAGTTGTCCCTCCTGGTGCCTTCAGGAGAACACCCTTCCTGAGCTCGGGCAGCAGGATTTGTGCAAGCGAGAGAAAACATCCTCTTCATGAAATGCATGTCCTTATGGTGCTCTGTGCAGGTTCCTGCTCTGGTTCCTCTTTCCGATACGGGCGAGGGCGGCGATTAGCAATCCCCGGTCTGCCGGTTTTGTTCCTTGGTGCAGCCTCTCTTAATAGTGTCAAATAAGGTCTGTTAAAACCTGCTGCCTTTTCTCTGAGAATGTTGTTTGCACACACAGAGGCCAATATTCAGACTCTTCTCATTTCAATGTTTGTATCAGGTTAATTAACTCTCAGCATCTCCAGCCAACTTAGTGAGACGCAGAAGCCGGGGATGTGAATTCCAGCGTTGAGATCAGTCGAACATCTCAACAGTAAGTGTATAGCTTTATATACATAGGCATACATACATATGTTAACAAATCCACGCTGGGTTACCCAAAAACGGGCAGCCGGGAAGGAATGAGCACCCCCCCCCACCCTCCCCGGTGGTGCCGGCCCTGGGGCCGGCGCAGCCCCAGTACTGCGCCCGGGCCGGAGCCGGAGCGGGTTGGGGGGCTGCCGTGCCGGGCGGGTTTCAGGGGCACCGAGCCGCCCTCGCCCCCTCTGCACGCCCGAAACGCCGACAGCGTTTTACGGTGCGAGGTGCCGCTGCTGGGGGCTTTGCGTGCTTCACCGGAGCTGTAAGTAGTTAATAAAGGGGCTGGAAAGAGATCCTGTTTACTGATTGTTCCTGATTGTTGTTTTCTTGATAACAGAGCAAGCCACTGAATGACTGTTTGAGCTCAGGCGCCACAAACATAAACTTAACAGCTCCCAGTGTGCCGGCCCTGCTGGAGGATCACTCCTCACCTCCCGGGACTTGTGAAGTGCAGGCGGAGAAGGCAGCTCCCAAGGAGGCAGGCACCACGGGGGTGGGGGAGGCTCGCCTCTATGGCCGAGCTTTCCATATTGCACGGTGTCTGCCGTCATTAACCAGGGAAAGGGGTGTAAAGTGAATAGCTGCCTTTGCCGAGCCCCCTTGCCCGTTCCGTGGGTCGGGGCAGGCTCTGAGCGCCGCTCTTCGCAGGATCCCCAGGCGAGAGATGCGGGTTTTACATCAGCCTGCTGTTTCGCCTGAATTTCGGCGAATTTTCTCGCGGCGGCTAAGCGTCACCAACCACATAAGCGCTCTGGGCCCGTCCGGGGCCACGGCGGCGGGGGGGGGCGGCGGAGGCTGGGAGGGTGCGCAGCCTCGCCGCGGCCGGCCCGCACTCCCCCCCCCCGGGGGCCCCCCCCCCCGGCCCGCCGCGGCGGGGGGNNNNGGGACCGGCAGCAGCGGGGCGGCAACCCGGCCGGGCGGCAGCTCCATTAATTACCGGCAGCCCCGACTTTCTCCGGGGGTGTGTGGCGAGGGGCGAGAAGGGAGGAGGAAGGTTGCAAAACAGGATTTTTGCTGGAGTGTCTCTTTGCTTTTTTGGTTGTGTGTGGGTTTTTTTTTGTTTTCTCTTTTTTCTCTTCTCCTGGCAGACTAAACACAGCAAGGTGTGTTTGTGGGAGAGCGAGAGGGCGGAAAAGTTTTCCAGAAATAAGTGACGCGGACCAAAGCAGAGCTCGTTTCCTATCTCCCGGCCGACGTTGGGCGGCAATGGGAAGAGGAAAATAGGGTGTTACTGTGGCTTTTCTTTAGGAGGGCTGTTCAGGTCGGTAGATCTCCAGGGCTAATCCAAACAACCCGTTTGACTTGTGAGGTCCGGAGTCTAGACAGAGCTGGTGGCTCGGCGGCTCCTTATCTGGTTTTGGAATCAGCTAAAAGAGACTTTTCTTAATGTCCACAGCAGCACTGGGATCTGCCGGGGCCGGGGAGCCACCGCACCTCGCAGACAGGACAACAAATACACCCACCACCTGGAGGCTTTACAGCCCGCTTTGTTGTTCCCGGGCCGCCGCGGCTGCGGCCCTGCCTCGTCCCCCCCGCCCCCCTCCCCACCCCGGCCGCCTGCTCGGTCAAACGTCCACCCCGCTGCTTGCCGCCGCGGCTGCCCCTGTCGCCCCCCCGGGCACCGAAGGGCCACCTCCGCGGCAGGATGTGGCCGTGGGCATGCCAGCCCCGCTGGGGTCAGGAGTGCTGGTTTTGTTTCTCCGCCCCTGTCCCCCCGCCCCCGCGTGTGTGTGTGTGTTTGCCGCTACTGGTATTTATTTTTTTTTTTTTTTTTCCCCCCCCAGTTGAAGTTTTACAGAGAATGGGGAAAAAATACCCAAACTCACTCTTGTTCACCAACATTAAGGAATGATCGAAGCAAATCAATTAAGAGAGAGGAAGTCAGCTTAGATCCAAGATCTTCTTTGGGAGTAGAAAATTGCCTTCTGTATTAGTCCCTTTATGCTGGGTTTGTGGATATTGCAAGCTGTAAAGCTTGTTTGAGGATCAATAAAAGCATTTAACTCAACAGCAAGCAGCATTTTGGAAAGCAGGCAGAAAGAGGCATCTTTTAGTTGGATGTCACTCTTTTTATTTATTTACTTGTTTTCTTGAGCTTTCAGATTTGCCTGGCATGTTGGGCGGCTGGGTGGTGGGTTTCCAGGTTTCTGAACAGGGCATGAGCCCATCCGCCATCTCTGCTGTGTCTCTGCCGTAACGCAAAATGCTTTGCTGCGGATCTGTGTGATTCCTCTCCAGACTCTGTGCTGTTCTCAGTGCGGTTGAGTTCAGGGCCATGATATCCCATTTCGGAAGAAAGCAAGCTGATTGCTGTAACTATGATGCACTGATATGCTATTTGCAGCGGATATTGTAATTGAGTCTGCTAATGTGGAATTATGAAATTTGCCAGTGGGTAGGACTCTTTCTCTTGCAGTTTAGAAGGCTTGTGGATAAGTGCTGTTTTCTGGATTTAGCAGTTGCAGATTTCCTCATGTACAGAACAAATTATATTGCAAAGCTTTTGTAATAGTTTTCCATCAAACATATTTAAATGGGTTTAAACTCCCCAAAACTCAGGGAATTCAAGATCAAGAGAGCAACATTTCCCCAGAAAAGGAATCTTAACCGTGGCCCTGGTACTCCTCTTTTTTATTCTCATGGGTAAAACTTTGTGTTTATTTTTAACTGTCACAAATACAAGGTGTTGTTTGAAAACTGTTAAACTTAGCAGGTATATAGAGATAATACTGACGTGTCACTGTGCATGATAAAGTAAAATATGGTGGGAATTAACTTGAAAAGTTTATGAAGGTTTTAACTACAGCCCATAAATTCACCTTTTTTACAAAGATAGGATGATATGTAGAAGATCTTACAACACATATGACACTTAAAAAAATACTCCAATATTCGAGGCCCAAACATTTTTTGCCCAACTTGAAGACACAAACTGAGGTCGTAGTCCTCAAAGAGCTTACTGTAAGTAATCTCAAGTAATTAATATTAGACCATTCTAGGGAATCACAAATTGCAGGAGCAAAGTTTCTAGTTTACACAGGGCCTTCTGTGAAGGTAGTGAAAGATTTGCTGCTAACCTCTAGTGAAGCAGGAATGTGTAGCTCTGAAGGCTCACGTCCAATTCTCACTGAAGTTAGTTGCAAAAATCTTCTAGACATGTGGGTATAAAATCAGTGCTGTGATTTTGCAGGGAAAAAAGTGATTTCCAGCACCCTCATTTTTTTCTGTATTTGACCTTAAGTGACTGCATAATTTTCTATTATAAGAGAAAAAACCCTCTTAAGCTATCAGTGCATCAGTAAAAGCATCTTGCTTGGTGTGGTAATGAGAAACAGGAGCCAATAGCTCATCTAAATGTACAGAACATTATAAAATAAAACAGCCACTCCCTGTCTCACTGTTATGGGGAAATTGCATTTGTTGTGAATTCTGGGGTAGGAGATGACATGCAAATTACTTACATTATATATTACAGGAGAGAACTCTTAGCAAAACTTAACAGAATTAGCCCCACACTGGCTCTGAAGTTCTAATTTACATGTATTTCACCTTCATTACATGAAGCAAGGAAGGTTTTGCAGATTTGGCCCTACCAGTGTGACTCAAATTCAGGCTCTTTCTGAGCCAGGCACCTACCCAACTGGCTGTTGCAGAATGATCCCAAACTTTATACACAGCACAGGATTTGAGGTGTGCTAAATATTCAGGGTTTCCGCTAGTGAAAATAAATTGATAGTAAATACATATATATATATTTACTTAGATTCTTTTTCTGCAGCAAGAATCTCATGGTTTTAGCACTTGAAAGGGTAGAGCTTTTTTTAGTTGGTCAAATAACCTTGTTCAGGGTAGGGCCTTTTCCAGCCTGTGTAGTTTTGTTAATTAAGTCAGGATGAGCAGATCCGAGCACTTAGTGGCCAGAGACTTCAAATTGTTGTATCACTTTAAATGAAAGTGTTTTAGTCCAGCATTCACTTCAGATTTTACAGGCTTCCTGGTTAGTGTAAACTGGGGAAACAGTAACTCCCAGTGTTCATTCAGGAGCAGTATATTGAAGATATCAGATGTGTCTTCCTTGTCACATTTTTTAAATACTATGTTTTTAAATATCTGTTCTTGCAGTTCACAGTTTTTCCTCTAATTGGTTTTCCAGGCGTCTTTGTCTGTCAGTCCAGTAAGCACAGCTGTTCTGTGCCCTGATCTTAATTTTTTTTTTTCTTTTCCTGAGTAAAGTGGCAATGAACTTTGAAAAAGTCATGTGCCTTCAATTCAGTTGAATCCATCCTGTTTCAAAGTCAGTGATCTCTGCCAATTATATAGTGGCAAAGGCGAAAACATTTAGATTTTTCAATGACCACCGCATATCATATTTCTTTGCGGTAACAATACTATTATGAGGTACTTCAGAGCAGAAGAATTGGTGATTAAAGTAGTCCTGGAAGTGAAATTCCACCATTTGGGATCTTGGTTCCTCAGTACTTTGGCTCTTCAAAACAGATTATTACATTACGGATATGTGTTTGGAGTTTTAATATAACTTAGTAAATTGTTATCACAGAAAAAAACCCCACAACCAGGAGATTAAGAAAGGCAGATACTGCTTCTTACAACTGTCATGTCAAAATCATTCTTTGTCAATTTGCCATTGTTTCTTGTGAATATTTTGCTGCTAAAAAGACATTTCTTTCTGAAATCATTAGGTCATTCAGGCAGGGATTCATTTGAGGGTGCTTGTGGCTTTTCCACAGTTGTGCAGTGCCTAATACAATGGCCCATGCTCCTCACAGGTCCTCGGAGCAATGCTGTAACCAATGCACTCAATAATAGTTAATAAAAGAACTTGGTGATGTTAATATAACTCTACAGTGATAACTGGCTAATATAGACATAGAGTCTTGTGTCTTACACATGCTAAATTCCCGCAAATTTTTCAACACTGCTTTTATTCCTGTTTCTATGGCAAAATTGTTGCTAACTTCCACAGGAGAATTCAGTCTCTTCATTCAGTAAGTGCCTCAAAGAAAAAATGGGAATTAAGAATGAAATATCATGACAGGTAGCAGCATTGCAATCAGCAGTACAAGTTTTATGCTGCAAGGGCTGAGTCTGGATGGAAAAACCCTTGAAAACGGAAAATCTTGTACTGCAGGATCAAATGATTGGCCAACTATTACAGTCACTAAAATAATATGTTCATTCTTTGGAGTTTTATCTGCCTTCAACTATTTAGCAAGATAACTCTATACCTTATATTTCAGAAAGTATTTTTAGTTTTAGTATACATTTGAATATACTGTTGGACCAAAAGCAGTCATTAAAGCAGCTGTTAATAAAGCAGAGAATGCGAAAATTTAATCAGTTTACGATCAAGTTAGTATGGTGAGTTATCTGCTCCATTTCTTAATCATGTCTTTTAGTCAGGTGGTGTTAGTAGGAGTTGCCCTTTAGTTAATGATTGTTTTATATGTTTTGGGTTTTTTTTTAATTTTGTAATGTATTTCTTATTTGGAGATAAAAGTGAATAGAGCTGGGGAAGATACGGACTTTTGTGAATATGGAGTCTAAAAGGAAGAAATAATGAGTGCTTCCAATTAGGTCAGTGAGAGTGGCAGTAGAGTGGTAAATGTAATTGTGAGGGCAACGAGGAAGAGAAAAAGGGAGGATGGAGGCGCTTTGTGTCTACCTGTGACATGACACAGAGCCTGTGACACCCTGATAAGGTGCTCTCTTATAGACGCCCTTGTTTCATGGCGCAGCCCAGCCTCGCGTGCGCTGGTGAAGGGGCTCGCTGCTTGCAGGAGGCAGCCGAGCTCCTCTGGGAAAGGGCGGTTTCCCGCGCATTCGACAGAGGCTGAGGAGTCCTTGGTGGAGACGGTTAGACAGGTACGCCGTTCCTAAGAGGGATGCTGAAAGAAGTCATGGCAGAATAGTTCCCAAAGCATAGAGCTGGCTCGGATTCACATCTGCACAGGAAGAGGCAGGGACCACAATGAGATCTGATCTCTCGGTGATTGATAGCCATCAGGCATCTCTGATGAACTTCCTCATGCCTTTGTTATAGCTTAAATGAAGTACTGATGGTCGGTCTGCAGAGCTTACAGGGGAGACTCGGGCTTGTGTTTCAGTCAAGGCTTTCCCCCTCTCTACGACAGCCCCTGCAGCGTGGTTGCAGGGAGGCTGGGAGCTGAAACTTGCCTGTCCTCGGGAGTGCGGCTGCCCACCCTTGCCATAATGCGTTGCTGTTCTTCCTCCCCCTGCACCGCTCGGGCCATGACCTGGAAGTCTCCAGATGTGGGAGAGCCCGGCCCCGGCCGGCTCCTCGCCCCGGGTTCCCGCACTCCTCGTCCCTGCCTACGGCTCGGGCTGCTCTTGCTGTGGCAGTGCAGCCCCGGCTACGTGCAGCGCACTGCAGCCAGCTTGGGCGAGCCTTCACCTGGGCCCCCTCTGTCCCCTCGGCCACCATGGGACCTGTGCGCGCACTTCACGACAGGATGTAGGCCTCTGTCCAAGAAAGCTGGGACGTGAGACTTAGCACATGGCGCCCGCTGTGTAAAGCCTGCCACAGGAAAGGGTGAGCGTGCTCCCGCAGCGTCCCACCCGAGCACGGGGCCTGCCCGGAGGCGCAGGCTGGGGCCGCAGCGTGTCTCTGCCGCGTGCTGCCCGCGGAGGAGCTGCGGCTCCGCGCTGGTGCCGTGCTCGGCCTCCCCGGAGAGCCCACGCCACCGCCAAAGCTTGGGGGACAGCCACTGAGGGATGGGGGGTGTGTGTGCTTCCGCCAGGGCTGCTTTGGGACACCCGGCTCCGTAACTGAGTGCCGGCTGCGGAGCGGCATCTCGCGCCATGGCGGGGGGGTGGGGAGGGCTGAGTGGGGTTCACAGAAAAACAGCTGCTGCTTGTTGAGCAGAGGGATGCGGATACTACCGTTTTTCATGGCGCAGTCCCCAGTGCTACTAGAAGTCATCTCTCCCCTCCCAGAATTTACAGCCCAGACCTTTTCTTAATAGCAGGCACTTATGACCTTTCTCCCCCCCCCCCCCCCCCTTTTTTTTTTTAAATTTTTTATTTGAGGGATGCAGAGTATCATTTTTAGCTTTCAGAAGATGCCTGGAGAGGTAGCTCCCCCTGCTCTAGAAGTCATCAGTGGTTTCAGCGTTTACTTAGGACGCGACAGTCCAGGATTAAGATTCCCTCTGTGCCTGAGGGGATGCAGCCATGCCTCCCTCTCCCAGCCAAGGCAGCGTCCCTAATCCTCGGGCTACAGGCTGTGTATGTACAGGGCTGGTGCATGTGTGTGGCATGGTGTTTCCATCCTGCCCACTGCAGCTATTCTGCAGCACAGGGGAGACTGGAGAGAGGAAATGGGAGCATGAGGGTTGAAACCTGTGTCATGGCAAGTAGGTTTGAGTCCATTTGGAGGATGGTGGTTGTCTGAGGTATGTGGCCTGTCAGGAACAGGCAGGCCTGACCATACGCGCAGGCAGAGATGTGGGTGTTTGAGAAACTCCAGCGTAGAAAACTGAGGCGTCTCCAGTGGTTGGACACCTCTGGGAACGGTCATCAGCTGGGCAAAGTTTCAAGGATCCTAGTTTTGGGCCTAAGTGCTTAAATCATACCCGAGCCCCACACTGGGCACCTCAGCCCCTTTTTGGAAGGCTGCTGCTGTGGAGGGTGTTTGCAGTGTGCTGACAACACCCACCAGCGGCCGAGAGCCTCCACAGGAGGAAAGATCTGGCCAGCTTCCATCTTCCCGGCAGTGTCAGCGCGGCGTGGTGGGGGTGGCACGAGGGAAAGCAGAGCCCCTCGGTCTCTGCCTCATTTAGCTGGCTCACTGCTGTCAAATGCCTTGCCCGGCGTGTGGCCGAGGCTGAGAAACGTCTGAGAACTCGCTGGCCACTACAGTCTGCTTAAGGCTGAAGGTGATGCTGGAGGAAGCTGCCGGCAGGGAGGGCAGACCTCGGACCTGCCCTGCTTCCTGGGGGGACTGCTGGCTGCCGAGCTGGAAGCGTTACTAAGGCTTACGCTGCTGCTCGGTGATCCCATCTCAGCAGGTGGAAGGCAAGCTTCCCCCACAACACGTCCCCATCATTTTCTGGTGAGACATTCGTTTTTAATACTTTTGGATGAAGACCTCGCTCTTGCGATCCGTGCCCCAGCACCTAGGTTCTTGCAATGGTCTCTGTCATAGCAAATATACCAGTCCTTGCTGCAACTTGATCAGGGTGCCACCTCTGCTCGCTGAACAACGCACCTCGCCGGGAACATGAGAGCAGTGTTCCCAGAGCTCTCCTAGACACCGGTTGGTCTGCAAGTGGAGTTTTGAAGGAAAATTTTGACTCGCAGAGTGTATATAGCCTGCGTATATGAGAACAGGGCCGTCCATCTGCACAGTCTGTCCACAGCTGCAACCTGTGCTAGAGGAGCAGCTACAATATGAAAATGGAAAAGGACCACCTGTCAGCAATTTTCTCCGGGTCTCTGCTTCTGAGCTTATTCTCTGGTCTTGCCTGTTGTCAATGCAGCCAGAATATGCTGACCTGCAGGACGTGACCAAGTATTGTGGGACAGTGAGGAAAAAGAAATTGCAGGGGAAGAGGCATATATTTGAGAAAGGTAGGCATGGATAAGGTTTTGAGCCCGTCTTTGGGAAGTTATTTTCTAAGTTAGAGGTGAATCTTTCTTTATATGATTTTTACAAATACTGTATTTCTATCTGTAATAGCTGTAATCCCCGATTTTCTCTTCAAAGACTGCGACTAACCATTATGTTTCTTCCTAGACTAGTAGTAGACATGGTCTCCTCTTCCTGAGCTCTTCAGAAGCTCCATCGGCTTTATATCAGGGATAGTGCTTCTGTATATGCAACAGTTCAGTGCAATGTGCGAACAACTGAGCGGTTCCTGTGCAAGTTGACCTTGCACAGAGCTTAAGGTACTCTTACCCATTCAAATTAAGTTTGGTAACCCCTTCTTTATTCAGTTCTACCGAGTGAGTCAAACACCAGCAGCTTTACACAAGCTGACTTGTCTAAAAGCACATGGTAAGTATAATTTGGATAATAATTGCAATTTGTAATGCAACTGACTTCATGAATATTAGGCATGTCTCTTGGCAACCTAAGCCTGTATCAGAGAGAGCAAAAGAATCTCACCAGGGTTTTTAATGGAAACTGATGATTGGATCATTTAAAATGATCATTTAAAATTTGATAGAAAGTAGTGGTGTGTGGGTACATGGTCAATACAAAGATTCAGCTGCCTGTGGAAAGAAATGCTTTATTTTTACCATTATTCGTTCAAAACTAAAGCAATAAAAATGAAAGATGGGATGGGCAAAATAGAAGAGCAACCCCATGGTGTTTTTTTAGAATAATGAGGTTTTAAGGATTATGAGTTCATTGTGATCGTATTTTTTATCAACATGTAATAGATACACTGCAAAATAGTTCAGTGCCATTTAAACCAGAGTTTTAAATGCAGATCAGGAAACCATAGCAGTTTTTCTCCTTCTTCTCCTTCTGCCTTGATTAGGTACACTTCTATGTCCTTGTACACAGCTTAAATAGTGTGGGCTTATGGAGGTTCAACAGCTTTTTGTCTTTTGTACCACACCCACAACACAAAGAGGTTGGGGCATGGGTTGAAGATCTGATCCAGGATGTTTAAAAATACCATATGTTTAATGACTAAGCTAACCCTCCCGAAAGACATTTTCAAAGAATTTATTCTACACTTAATCACCAAAATGTTCTTTCTGCTTGCCCCTAGCAAGATTCAAGGTCATAAAGAAAAAGTTAGGGATTTTCCCACCGGAAGGCTGTCTGTCTTTCAGGTTTGGAGATTCTACCCGGTATAGCATTATACAGCAGAATATCAGAGCATGAGGCATTGTATACTTTTTTAAGGATTGAGTGAAATCCACCCAAGCTGCAAGGCTGTTGCAGGCTTGATTGTGTTTTTCCTGCTCTTTAATATTAAATAAATTTGTAGCTGTTTCTTCTTTCAGCTAGCTTGTGTGCTCTCATTTGAACACAATGTTTGCTTTTTAAAACATATTTACAGTGTTTCTATTATTTGTCAGTGTTATGACACTATTAATTCTTTGTCATGATGCGTTAGACTGCAAGTTTACTCAAATGTGCAAACTAGCATGATGTATTTTAAATAAAGCTACAAAATCAAATATATTTGAGTTTCTCCATGTCTGGGGATCTACCAGAGACAGATGGTGACTTACTACTTTCACTTTCGTACTGCTCAGTTACACTGGTTTGAATATAATTTGATGAGTATAAATCAGAATTTGACTCTGAAGTATCCCTTAGCTGTCTAATGTAGTCATATTTGTAAGAGCGTATAATGTGAAACAAATGTCCATGGAGACTTTTATTTCATTTAGCAAAGCAGAATGCTGTTTCCCTCAAAAGTAGCATTTCTCTGCCTCTGTCTGGAGCAGGCAGCAATCATGCTTCAGCTCCACACAGCAGCAGCAGCGGAGTAAATCCTGTATCTGGTGAGTCTCTGTACAGGCAGGAAAACAGTAAGAAAGTCACTGAAAGAGAGCAGCCACACACTGGCATCACCAGTTACCATTACACTTCACACATCCTCAGCAAACTGCTGCCTTCTGTGCAGGCAGTGAGTCCTGACATAAGCTATTTCTCTTAGCAAGAGTGATAGAGCACTGACTTGCAACCATTCTTGTTCCATTTTGGATGATCAGTTTTTAAACATGATCTACACAATGCTGCACTGGAAACGGGACCCAATGAGTGTTCCTGAGGAAGAGATGACTGAGCACAAGCATGTGTGCTGCACTGAAGTCCCTTTCAAAAGTGAAAATGGCATTTATGTTGTTTCTTGTTGGAAATACCTGTAAAAGTAGAGTACATTTGCATTCTTAGCAGATACACAGGTTCTATGCCTATGTTTCTGTATGCTGAAGTTTTAGTAACAAAACCACTTTGCTTTGATAGCCTTTTTTCTTACTGTGAGTAGAATAAATAGTGAAGTATGAAAGGTCTGTTGTAAACCCTGAGATTATTTTTAGAGGGAAACTACATTTACCTCAATAAAGGCAATAGTTCCTAAAATATTCTTATAGAAGACGATGAGAGCTCTTCCACCATAAAATGATAGGCTCATATTATGATATAGGATAAGTCAAAGATAAAGAATAAAAAGCCTATTTAGCACTTGAGCTACTCCAGTTTATATGGCAGCAGGTATAAAACCAAACAACATGCAGCACTTTTCCACTCAACGTATAATTAATAACTATGCTGTTCTCGCTGTCGCATGGTTTTGCAGATGCTGAGAGGTAAATAGATTCCAAAAGGAACAAAATCAGTTAATGCAGACAAATTTTGGCCTCTAGAAGGATCTATCAGGGATGGGTCACTTTATATGTATCTTATTTTCTTATGCTTTTGCCAGAGACAAGACAGAAGGACCATGTCTGATGTTGTGCTGTAGTTCTTAACGTGGTCAGAACTCAGTCTTGTCTCATTGAAGGACATGGAATTTCAGTCTACTGACTTCACTGACAGGATGAGTGAGTCCTTGCTATTTGTACTTTTTTACTAAAATAAAGTTTTGACTAATCTGTACAGAACTGATGGTACTTGATATCAGCCCCTTGTCTTTCACTGAATGTGATGGTTCTTGACATTTTCTTGAAGTTCTTCTCATTGAAAGACTGGAATCTACCTTTTTTCTGCCCATATAATTCCAGTTTATTTGTTGCCAATAAGATATACAACTATTAGCAGAGATTAAATATTCTGTTTGCAATTAAATTTAATATTTCGGTGTGGTAAAATACGTCTTAAATCCTTTCAAATGAGTGATAGCATTCTAACATTATAAACAATCATCTTAATTGAATATTTCCTTATATGTGTGTAGATATCTATATGAAGTATATTTCTTATTTAATTATCCCAGAAATTTTAGTTTGATCTCTCAAGTCAAAAATAATTTGGGTGTCAAAATTTGCTATAACCTCCCCTTTTGCAAACTCAGAACAACTGTTGCTACTTATTTCTAGCAGTTCATAAAAACAGCAGGTAGCATTATTTTCGTGACTTCTCCCATTGATTTTTATTCCAATCAAATGGTACTATAAACGCTTATTGTATGGTAAGTTACTTTTCATTCATGTCACATCGTATATTAACAGTTCCATGCAGGTCTTTCAAACTACAAAGCTTTGTCTGCCTTGTATGTATTTTTCAAGTCCTACGTTGTATATAATTTATTAATGACTCTGCTCTTTGTATGCACAGAACGTACCCTCAGTGAAGGTCATTCCTAAGGAAATCGTATTTCAAAAACAGTGATAAGGGCAACGCCTCCTTCTTATCATTCAGGATTTTTTCAAACATATGAACTCGGGTATGAACTGAATTGGCATAGGCTGGTAGGATTCAGCAACTAGAAGAGTTTGGATGCGTTTTGTCACCAAACCAAATTAACTGGATTCAAAAGTAATTCAGAGAAGAATAAAGCCCAGGATGTGAGATCCGATCTCTTCACCATCATGGTATGTATAACGCTACCTCTAGCCCGGAATTTTTCCGCACTAACTACAAAAATATGCTCTCATACACTGCAGCAATAAAACACTAGGACAGGAGACAATTTAAAATGAAAACTGCATTTTCCCTCCTATTCCCAATGGAGAAAAAGGAAAATATATTGAATTATGGCATTTAGAACTCAACTAGTAAAATCTTTACAAGAGGCCACTATCACTGTAAACCACCCAGACTCTTTACAGATATACTAAGAACAATTCTGTGGCAGTTATATGGGTTCTTGTTTGTTACTGAACTCAGCCTTTTGAATAGGTCCCTTTTTAATAACTGTCACATTTACCAGGATAATGGCATTTTCTCCTCATCCTGGTTTGCTTCTGCTGGAGGTGGATGTGGTTTCAGTCTACATGAGGAAGCTGAGCAAGGTGCAGTATTGACACACACATCCTTTCTGATGTTGTGATAATGAGAGAGGACAAGCATCCTAGGAGCAGAGACACAATTCCTGAGGTCTCCCCTTTCTATATCAGCCCTTGATCAAAATTTCTCTAAGAAACCTGGTTCAGTACTTGCATCATTCTCTCTCTGTCTTTGTAACCACTGGTCAGCCTTCTCAAAGAAGCATTTATTTTAGAGCAGGACAAAAACATTAGAGAAAAGGGATTATGGTATATTCAACACCATTTAGGTATGACATTTTACCTAATAACTACCTCTATAGCAGACAATTTCCTCAAATGACCCCAAGTCATGTTCTTTCACAATATGATTCTCTCAACCTATTCCTTACAGTCTCGAAAAAGAGATTCTCCTTTTTTGTTCTTCTGGGTTTTGACACCTCTGGAATTGATTTGTAGGCATGTGGAGAAAAAGTAAAATCTCCAAAGCCAACAGTTTAGATACTGTCTTTTGACTATCATAAGATTTGTGTCATGTAATAGCTCATCTGATGACACTGCTTCCTTTACTGTTCTTCTGTAACTCCTTAAAAAGAACTTCTAAGCTAGGATGATCACAGAACAAACATCCCACTGACCTTATTGACACATACTCTTGATGACTTACTATAGGCTTGCTACCTTTGAATCCACTTATAATACAAAAATAAAACTGTAGGCCAATATCTGCCCCTTATTTTTGAGTCCCAGTCACTAACAGGAGCCCTCAAGTACAAACCGAAGAACAGAATTACGCCAAGGTATGAGTTTGTCTCAAAGGTAACATGAACTGGTGGTAGAAGTGCTACCTCCATAAATACTTTTCTTTCTTCTTCATTGCTCAGTATTTTACTTTTCAAGTCCTCACATTATCAGACTCCTTCATTAACCTGGAATTTATGCTTTTTCTTGTTCTTTGTTGACAAGAAGAATATTGCGCCATCCTAATGAAAAGATGTCTAAGTTTTCCTGACTAAAGCTTTGGGTGAAATTACACATTTCTTAAAAAATTTGTGGAGAATGCCAGGACATGGCATGAATAAAATTTGTTTCAAAGAAAAATACAGGAAAAATGTATGCCTTTTTTTGGTATTTAAATCTATCAAGGCATTGGTGGTTCTTATATGTTGTGAATGTCACTGAGATCTGTTTATTCAGTATTTCCCAAAAAGACCTGAGTGCATCTCTGTGTCTACATATAGTACAATACCACTAACTCCAGCCGTGCATAATCAAGCCTCAAGTGAATAAAACAGTGGGAAGAGTAATTAAAGGTATATCACAGAGATTGCACTTTATTAATCAGTAATATTTATGACTCTAAGTCAGTGCTGCAAATTTTTATTCACCCACTTGCCCTGTGCAGGTTTTTTTTTTTTTTTTTTTTCACAAGGTTATAAAACACCACTAGATTTTTTTATTAGCGTTAATCACAATGGTAAAGGGCAGTCAGGTATGGTAAATTTTAGTGACAGCTGTGTGAAGCTGGGTTAAGATAAGTACTATTCAAACACTATTTGCAAAATTATTTTCTCAATGATTTTTCTCAGCCTTTTAATGAATACATTATTTGTGAATGCATTGGCTTGTCCCCTAGCAAGATGATCAGTTAATATTCCTCTTCCATACATCTTGTGCTATTTTTCTTATCAAATAGATTGATTATTCAGTATTAATTTTCTGCTGTTACTCAGTGTGTTCCGCCTTTTTTGTATGAAAATCAGAATCTGAAGTCATTGTATGTACAGGAAAAGAATGTGTTGCTTTCTCTGTATGCCACTGGAGAAGCAGTTTCAGATGGCTTCAGCAAACGCTAGTGAGATTCAAGAGCGTCCGGCACCAACCATGCCTGGTAAGGAGACAGCTTAGTGCTTCTGGTTTTCCTTAAGCAGCTGCATGGTTCCTCGTGTGTTCTGCAAAACACAGTGCAGAGGCTGCCTTTTTTTTCGGATAAATAATTTATCCTACACTCAATAACGCAAATTAGCCTGAACTGGATAGGTTCTAGGTCCCAGCCTGCCGCCTCTCTAAATATATCACCTCACTTCAACATAAATTTAGGACTCTTCTCTGGTCATCTCCTAACATTGCAGTTTTAATTAGCCTCCCTTGGCTTGTCTTGTGGATGGTTTTGATAAGAAATGCACCTTTCGGATGGTTAATGCATACTGAGGCTATGGAGGCTCACGGAAATTACAGAACCACAGTATTACCCGAGGCAACTGTTTTCTGGCTTCTATTTAAGAATATGGTCCAAGTATGGCTTGAGTGTAACTTAACCTAATGACTTTAAGGCGTGTGTCCTTGATGTATCTTTATTCCTGGCTGTGGATTCCATTCTCACCTTCCCAAGCTGTAGCACTAGGCTGAGGATGTGGAGGCAGTCAGTTCTCAAAAGGTGGTAGTGAAAGCACTTGATTAAAAAGCTATGGGAATATGTCTCAGGAAAAAAAATCTGTTATGAGAATAATTTCTATAAAGTACAATAGCTTCAATACAAGTTTACATGGGTTACCTGCATATACATTTTTCATTTAGAGCAAATCTCTACTGCCAGATTAACTCCCCTTCTTTTTGCCCTTCTCCTTCCCCTTCTCTCTTTTATTTCGTTGACACAGTGGTCTACAGCACGGCCATGACAGAGGTTGCAGTGTGCATCCTGTCTGGAGGTGGGGGACTTCTGGCAGCACAGCCAAAACTCCCCGCTCTTGGGTGACAGGGAGCTGCAGTACCCATTGCATGATTCATTCTGTTAGCGTTGCTCATATGGCCACATAACATGGAAAATATACCAAGAGCTTCTGCATGTGATGGTGTCTTTTAGATCAGATGAGCTGGTCCTAGACAGAAGATAGATTGGACAGAAGCATTCCAGACAGCCATTTGCTTTTCCACTGGTATTTTTACCTTCCTTTCCACATGACTGTACTTCAGCCACTTGTGGTACAATTTATTAGCACTCTGGCAAATTGCTGGTGTGAATTAATAAATATTGTTGGACTTACATTCTTGTGCAGACATTGATGAAATTTATTGCAAAGTCTTCTTGGTCTATTCCAAATGAGGGATCCATATTGTAAGTCATGTTAAAATCACCTTTACTTACCTAAGACTTAAAAAACCCCCCTTCATTACAGTTTTATTATACCTGATAACTTATATGAAAACAGAAATGCATAATTAAGTAAAAAAAACCCCTCTAAGACAAAAAAGAAGTGAGACATTGACTTTTAAAGCTGCAAGAATTAGAAGAGTATAAAGTAGCTGTGAACACAGCTGCAGGTGCTGTAGTGGTGGAGGTGACACAAACACTTCAATAAGCAGAGAAATTGTAAGCTCTTTGAGAAGAGACTCTTACCTTCCAGAATCTCACCTTCACTTTTCAGTGCCTCTTACTGTAGGTTTGCTGTGTTTTGTGGCAGTCACAAGAGGGTGAAAGTGAATCCACTATAGAAGAAAGATTTACTTTTGAATGTGGTGCAGTAGATCACGGTCCCATTTAAAGCTCTCTTGCTTGCCATCCACAATAAAGTGGCTGTTTAAAACAGAGATGCTCATGGTTAGCCTACGCTTGGATTTTTCACATCTGCTCCATGTCACAAAGGCACTCAACCTTTGGTTACACCTGAGTATCCCCATTGAAATCACTGTGACAGTCACATGTGGGTAATTGAGAGTAGAATTTGGCCCCCTGTGTTGAAGTTGCTCCTTTGAAAGCTGTTCCACCTCCTTTGGCTTAATCCTGCCCCATTAGGGGAATGTAATCCCACTCTTGTGTAAGTGTAATGTGACTCAAGTTGCAGCCTGATAACTGGAGGGGGAACCCAGAGGCGGTGTAGCTTAAATTCAAAGCTTCATTATATGTCTCTCTTGTGGAAATTACATGAACAGTTGAGTCAGATAAAGAACACATTCTCATTTTTCTTTCACATATCGCTTTCATGCTCTTGCAAATCCAGCAGAGGGACTGAGCATGTATACACCATATACATTTTCCTTCTCATGTACTTTACATACTTTTTTGATTTTAGAAAGTAAGTGTAATTTTATGAAAAAGATAAGATCTTAAGAAATGGAGCAAGAATACCAAAGCAAAAGAAAAACTGAATCATTCAAAAGTCATTAAAAGATTGGAAGGGACCTCTGGAAATCATCTGGTCCAACCTTCTGTTGAAAGCAGATCTTTAGATTAGGTTTTCCCGGGCCCTGTTAGGTCATGTCTTCAATACTTCTGGCAAGGGAGTTTCTACCACTTCTTTGGGCAGCCTACTCCATTGCTTAGTTGTTCTCACAGTGGGGAATATTTTTCTTGTATCCAGAGAAAATTGCTCCCAAAGCAACTTCTTCCCGTTGTTTTGTCACCGTGGTCCCTTGAAAAGAGAGTACCTCCATCTTCTCTATAAATATACTTAAGGCATCGGTGGAGTGTGATTAGGTTCCCCCTGAACCTTCTGCCTTCTAGGTTGAACAAATTGAACGCCATCAACATTTCTTCATATGTCAAGTTCTCCAGTTCTGTAACTATCTTGCTGGCCCCGCACTTGACCCTCTCCATTTTTTCAATGTCTCTCTTGAATTTAGGGATGAAAGCTGAGCACTTTTTCAGGTGTGGTCTAACAAGTGCCAAGTGGAGTGGAATAATCATAGAATCATAGAATGGTTTAGGTTGGAAAGAACCTTAAAGGTCATGGAGTTCCAACTCCCTTGCCATGGGCAAGGACACCTCCCACTAGGCCAGGTTGCTCAAAGCTCCATCTAACCTGGCCTTGAACACTTCCAGGGATGGAAGTGCTCCACAGCTTCCCTGGGCAACCTGTTCCAGTGCCTCACCACCATCATAGCAAAAAATTTCTTCCTGAGATCTAATCTAAATCTATCCTCTTCCAGCTTGAAGCCATTACCCCTTGTCCTATTGCTACATGCCCTTGTAAAAAGTCCCTCTCCAGCTTTCTTGTAGGTGCCCTTCAGATAATGGAAAGCTTCTATAAGGTCTCCCTGGAGTCTTCTGTTCTCCAGGCTGAACAACCCCAACTCTCTCAGTCTGTCTTCATAGCAGAGGTGCTCCAGCCATCTGATCATCTTTCTGGCCCTCTGGACCCACTCCAACAGGTCCACGTCCTTCTTACGCTGGGGGCTCCAGAGCTGGACACAGTATTCCAGGTGGGATCTCACAAGAGTGGAGTAGAGAGACGGAATCACCTCCCTTGACTTGCTGACCATGGTGCTTCTGATGCAGCCCAGGATGCAGTTGGCCTTCTGGGCTGCAAGTGCATATTGCCAGCTCATGTTGAGCTTCTCAACCACCAACACCCTGAGGTCCCTCTCCTCAGGGCTGCTCTCAATCCATTCTCCACCCAGCCCATATTTGTGCTTAGGATTTCCCTGACCCAAGGGCAGAACCTTGCACCTGGCCTTGTTGAACTTCATGAGACTGGCACGGGCCCACCTCTCAAGCCTGTCCAGTTCCCTCTGGATTGCATCCCTTTCCTCCAGCACGTTCACCACTCCACACAGTTTGGTGTCATTGACAGTCTTGCTGAGGGTGCACTCAATCCCACTGTCCATGTCGCTAACAAAGATGTTAAACAGTACCAGTCCCAGTACTGACCCCTGAGGAATGCCACTTGTCATTGCTCACCGGTTGGACATAAAGCTGTTGACTGAAACTCTTTGAGTGTGACCATTCAGCCATTTCCTTATTCATCAAGTGTTCCATCGGTTAAATCCATGTCTCTCCAACTTAGGTGCAGGGACAGTATCAAATGCTTTGCANTCACCACTCCACACAGTTTGGTGTCATTGACAGTCTTGCTGAGGGTGCACTCAATCCCACTGTCCATGTCGCTAACAAAGATGTTAAACAGTACCAGTCCCAGTACTGACCCCTGAGGAATGCCACTTGTCATTGCTCACCGGTTGGACATAAAGCTGTTGACTGAAACTCTTTGAGTGTGACCATTCAGCCATTTCCTTATTCATCAAGTGTTCCATCGGTTAAATCCATGTCTCTCCAACTTAGAGTGCAGGGACAGTATCAAATGCTTTGCACAAGTCCGGGTAGATGATGTCTGTTGCTCTTCGCTTATCCACCAATGCTGTAATGCTGTTGTAGAAGGCCACCAAATTTGCCAGGCACTATTTGCCCTTAGTGAAGCCACATTGGCTGTCACAGATCACCTCCTTATTTTCTGTGTGCCTCAGCAGAGTTTCTAGGAGGATCTGTCCTGTGATCTTGCTGGGCACAGACGTGAGACTGATCATGTCCCTTGATCTGGTGATTCTCTTGCTGATGCACCACAAGATGCTGCTGGACTTCGCTGCAGCCAAGCTCACAGTGGCTCCAGGGCAGCTTGCTGTCTCCCAGCTGTTGTACTAAATTTCTAGTCCTCTTTCTTGTGCAAAAATATGAATCATATCAGCTGTGTTGGCCATACCAACCATGATGTCAGATTTTAATTCAGCTGAGATTTACACCTAACTAGGTGTTTGAATCTGGTGGAGAAAATTAATTCCTTGTGTTCAGCCATGCTTAAACTAACGTTATTGAAAAAGATAGATAAAAAGAATGTTTAAATAACTTGTAAGGGATTTAATTTTCCCATGATTTAGATGCCCTAGTCATTTCAGTACTGAGGGATGACCAGAATTGCAACATGATGAATGAATATGAGTTCAAACTGGCTTCTTCTTTCTACAAAAACATTATGAAAATTGCGTCATGACGAGTGGGTTTTCTTATGCACCTACTTTTTGCAAGCGAACATTCAATCTCTGCATTTATTTTTGTATACAGATTGTCTACAAGCAAATGATTTTTTAGAATATTTAAGGCAAAATACACCTGGTCTGAGGACTGGAAAAATATTTTAGAGTGGCAATGATCCAATAATGAGGGTTGAATACACCAATGAATAGGCATCAGCATAGAAGTATGAATATGCATCGTTTTGCAAAAGATTTTAAATATCCCCTTGTGATGAGAGTTCACGATGGAGAACAGGAGCCACGTGGCTCAGACACAGGAACTCAGATCTCACCCCACCTTCCTTCCACCTGCTTTCCCCAGCTGACCCCCCTTATAATGAACCATTTTGTTGGTGAATCAGAGGTGGCTGGGCATAATGCCAATCATTTGATTTATTTCTCTTCCATTTACTACAGAAATTGCCCTTACCTGCTTTGGCTCACCAAGCTGTTTAGGCTCAGGGCAGAACTTTTTACTGCTCTTTCTTCTTTCTTTTTTCTTTTACTAAATCCTGTTGAATCCATTTCTGAATGAGGCGAGAGTGGAGAGTCAGGGACCCTTGGTTTCTCGTGATTTTTTCTTCCTGAGTCTAAGGTGAATTAAAGAAAACCAAACGTATTTGTGAGAAAAGTTATCTGACCAACCACCAACCATCCCTTTAGAAAAATTATGCCACGGTTATTTGCTGGTTTCACTTTTGCACTGTATAAGGGGTTTTTTTCAAGTGAGTGATTATTTTCTCCCTCTCCCCCCCCACCCCCTTTTTTTTAAATGTTGATTTCATTACTTCATTACACAAATCACCATAAAGAGCTTGTGTAAAGATGAGATTTGTTCAAGGTCTTACATTTAACCCTTGTGCTAGGCTAAAGCCAGATAGGTCTTGTGACGTTCCTTTGCCTGAAACAGAATTTCACTCAAGACTTCAGCGACAGTACTTCAGTGATGGCATAGACAGCATCTGACAAATGATGTGAGCCCTGGGCTGGAGAATCGACTTTTTGTATTAGATTCACCCTTACTTAGCTATACCACTGGAGCTCCTTTCAGTCTTTCTGCAGAATGTACTAACTTTATCTTGAAGACTGGCGTATTTACGATTACTTGATTATCAAAGGACTATCAGCCCAATTTTAATATTTTGTCAGCGTAAAATGCTGTCAGTTAAGACAATAAAATGCAGCAGTTAAGAATGGAAGTTTTAGGAACTTCAGGGGTGGAGTTTCACTAATCTTATAGTGATATAATGCCTTGCAAGATTAAAACTTTTTTCTTAAACTTCCAGGTGCTTTATACAATTTCCCTAGAGTATTTTTCATTCAGCCAATCAGTTGAGCAAATAGTCATAAAAGCTTTCAGTTTGTAGTACTTATGCCTGTAGAAAAAAAACAAAACAAAACAAAACAACATGTGATATGGACATTGCCTAACGATTTAGAAACCAGAAGATGAACACAAAGAAACTAACTGTATTCAGTAAAAAAAAGCTGGTGATTTTTAATGGTAAGTCAAGACTTGACACACTTAGACTCGTGCTTTCTGACGATTTGGAGTTGGGTTAGGTTAAACATCAATTGTATCCTGGATTAAACTTCAGAAAAATGCAGGCATATTCATAGAATCATAG
>VZSF01008408.1:9520-55648 GCA_013398295.1 Chionis minor
GACGAGGAGGGCAGCAGCGGCAAGGTAGGCGCGGGGCCGGCGGCGGGCGGGCGGCGCGGCCCGAGCCGGCGAGCGGCCCAGTGAGGCCCGGTCCCTCTCGCCCAGGAGGAGCCGGTGGCCCGCCCGGCCCCCCCGGCTGCCCTCAGCGAGGGCGATGACGAGGACTCGGAGGAGGAGGAAGACGACTCCTCCGAAACCGACTCGGAGGATGACTCGGAGGAGCACGGAACCGCGCTGGAGGAGTAAGCAGTGACGCCCGCCGAGGAGCCAGGGTCCTGTGCCGACCGGATGCCGTGCAGGCCCGTTCGGTTCCGCTGGTGTGCTCGCCGTCGAGCACGGCCGTGAGCATCGGACAGGCAGCGCCTTCCTGCTCATGCCCGGGTTGCCCAGGAGGAAGAGGTTCCTTCGTGTGTGGAACTGCAGCCGCCCCGGGGGGCTCCTCAGGCCGTCCCCGTGCCCTGCTTTGCTGTACCGAGGAGAGCACAGTTGGGAGCGACTCCGCGGTGCGAGTCCTGTCTTGGCTGCAGCCCCGGCTGTCAACCGATGCCCAAGAAAGAGGCGAAACACGTCAAACAGCTCCTCCATTTCCTGATAATCCTCCTCCTTTTCCATTGTTTTCAACTCCAAAACCATTATTAAACCCCTAGTTGTTGTCCCAACGACTGCGTTTGTGCACTTATCCACCTTTTGAAGTCCCCTATACAAGTCTCTATAATCACTCCAGTGATATTTCTTGTACCTACCATACATTAATCTTTGCCTGCATTTCTCATTCTCTCTTTAGTGACTTCAATATAGCAGATTATGACTATCTGCCAGTATCTTCTGAAATCAAAGAACTCTTTGAATACATCAAGAGGTGAGTTGAAGGGGTTTTAGCCTGCTCTCACTCTGCTTTGTGCCAGTCGTTGCGGCAAGTTTTGCAGGACAGGTCATAGTCACCCACACTGTGGTGTTGTTTTTTTCCAGGTACACTCCCAAAACAATTGAGATGGAACACAAACTGCAGCCTTTTATTCCAGACTTTATTCCTGCAGTTGGAGACATTGATGCGTTCCTAAAGGTACAGTTTCTTCAGGCTCCTCTGTACTGCTTGCTGCATGCGTGGGGCACCAGAGGCCGTCCCATCACCGCAGTGGTGTGCACCCTTGCCCTGCCCTGTTGGGGATAACGTTCTAGAGACCTGGGAAACCACCCTCAGTTCAGTCACCTCTCTCAGACACCACACACACGATTCGGGGCGAGCGCTACGTTTTGCCTTGTCCAACACCTTGTGCTTTTCAGGTAGTGCTGTGCTAACAACTCACGTTCAAGAGAGCGTGCCTACCCCTTCCTGATTTTTAAGCTGCAGGGAGGCTCTGTACAAAATAGCCCCAACTTCCCCTGCTCCAGACTGCCATAGAAAACAGGGTCTCTGTTTATCTGCAGGTTCCTCGTCCCGACGGCAAGCCTGATAACCTTGGCCTGCTGGTCCTGGACGAGCCGTCAACAAAGCAGTCGGATCCCACTGTGCTCTCCCTTTGGCTGACGGAGAACTCCAAGCAGCACAACATCACAGTGAGTCACGGGGAGGGAGGAGGCACTTGCTGTGCACTGGCTGCAGCAAAAACATGGCATTTTACTCTTACTTTTGTCTGTCTGACTACAGTGTTGCAGCACAACTGATAACTGGGCTTTAAAAGCAGAAAAAACCTGACCTTTTTCTTTAACCTATAGCTTTAAACTGCAATGGATCTAAGTCTTGTTTCAGTCAAGTCTTAGTACAGACTTCGGATCCCTTTCCTTCGGGTGAAGCTTTGCTTCCTTTTGGCTGTCAATATGTGTTTTTACTTGGCATTTTGTTTGCCAGCTGCTCTTCTGTCTGCAGAAATCAGTTGGTATAGTGCAGCTACGAGAGAGAAAATGCATGGTTAATCAGGAGCCAACACAGGGTTTGCAAAAAAGCCCCGAAACACCATGAAGTTCTTCCAGGTTTATATTTCTGGCTTTAGCAGCAGATAAAAGTGAAGAGTTTGGAGAATGCAGAGAAGAACCCCAAAGCCATCGAGAGCTGGATTGAAAGTATCAGCGAATTGCACCGCTGCAAACCTCCCGCCACGGTCCATTACACCAGGTGAGCCATGATGTCAGCTCTGCTTCCCACATGCTTGTACAACATGAGCTCAGGTCAGTGGGAGGCTGGCAGCAAAGTCTAGGAGCGCCAAGTAAAACTAGCAAAATATCTCCAAGTGGGAGAAGACGGGCTGTTTTTCAGGGTGGTTGTACCTTGCCTGTGTGCAGGATGCTCAGTTTCCCTCTCTGCACTTCTCTTTCCCTCTGTAACTTGAATAAGTTTAACAGCTAGCACACAGAACTTGCAACTTAGCAAGCTTGGCTTGCTTTGACGAATTAAAATGCCCGTGTTGGCCCTCAGCAGAGGTACAGATCTCTCTCAGCTGGTTAGAACAGAGGCCGTCCCATTTACAGCAGTCTGGCAGTAGGAAGCCATTTCAGTTGTGTGATCCTAAAGTTTATGTTCCTTTCTTCCCCCTCGCAGGCCAATGCCTGACATCGAGACCCTGATGCAGGAGTGGTCACCAGAATTTGAGGAGCTCTTGGGAAAGGTATGTTGTCCGAGTGATAAGTAGCTAGCTCAGTGCGTGACGTTAGAAACCATATTCCACGGAAGCTGAGTTCCTGCTCCATTTTGGGCTCTCTGCTCACAGAACAGCCCATTCAGGTTTGTTCCTACTTACCATTTCTCCCTTGTCAGAACATGGGGAAGCATCCTAATGCCTGAATTCTCAGCTGCTGCCTGGGTGGCCTCTGTGCTCAGCCGGAGATCGGCGCGTGCTCTTGGGCTCTTGCCGTATGGGAGCAGAGCTGACAGCCCGATCTGTTCCAGGTGGGCCTCCCGACTGCTGAGATGAACTGTGACCTGGCCGAATACATCGACATGATATGTGGTAAGCTGGGGAGACTGTGCCGAAGACACAAGCCTGCTGCTGGCCTGGCACCGTAGGGAGCTTAAAGCAAGAGACCTTTAGGTGCAGGCTTAGCCCCAAATAGTCAAGGCCGTTCTCTGCTGCCTTCAGTAGGAAGCAGACTCTTGTAGCGCAGGCGCCTGCAGTCTTTGCTGAGTGAAGGCCCCCGTGATCGTGGGCAGCGGATGCTCAGCCTTTCCTTACAGCACCTCGTGCAGGGCAGCGTGGCCCACAGGCTCTCACACGCTTCTGCTCTTGCTCGTAGCCATCCTGGACATCCCCGTGTACAAGAGTCGGATCCAGCCCCTGCACGTCCTCTTCTCCCTCTACTCGGAGTTCAAGAACTCGCAGGTACGTGACTCCAGACAGGCACTGCTCACCCAGCTGGAAGCATCGCAAAGCTTCTCCCCTTACATTTGGCTTTCCTGCGCTGTGGGTGTCTGTAAAGGGCTGGTAGGCCACAATAAAGGGGTCCAAAGAACGTTTTCTAAGCTTCTCATTTCCTTAGCACCTCCACATCACACAAGGAGCCTCTGATATGCCTCAAGGCTGGGATACTGTGTTGTTTAACAGTGCAGCATTAAGCCCAGAATGCATTTCCCACCACAGCCAGGGCATTGCTGAGCACGCAGCTCATGCAGAGCAGAAGCGGCTCGCATTTTCAGATGCACATAGGTTGATGAGAGTGGAATCTTTGCACTAACACATTCTTTCCCCCGCAGCATTTCAAGCCCCTGGCTGACGGGAAGAAGGGCAGGAGCCCACCATCCAACCCTCCTTCACAAGTGGCAGACGCGGAAGTGTTAAGCTTTATGTGAAGCTTTGCGTTAAACCCTCATCTCCTGGATCAACGCCAGCTGCTGGACATTGAGATTTGACCCAAGCAACCTGTGAAGCAACGCATGTTGTTTCAGAAGCCTCCCTGGTTTTGTAGGTACTGCTGAGCTGTTCTGCATTCACAGAGCAGGACTTTACTCATCACATCTCTTGCAGAAGCTCCATTTTTGACTTGTCCCCAAGCAGTTTGCTATTTAACCAGCTCTTCCCAATAACAGGCTCCTGGTGCAGGGCAGAGGCTCCTTGAGCGCGTGCTGCAAGTGCTGTAGCAAGCGTGAATAAATTCTGTCCTCAGACAGGACACTTGGATCTGCCCAGCGTGATCCAAGGTCTGATCTACGGATCTCCAATCTCCTCTGCCCTGTATTGAGCCCCTTTTTCTATTCTCAAACCCCTTAGCTGCTGCCAAGGAGAAATAACCAGTGCAGCACCACAGGGACGCTTGAGTTCAGTTTATTGCTGTTGGGATGACTCTCCAGCCCCTGCCATGCTGCCCGCCCGCCCGCTGCAGCTCTGGCAGGGGCGGAGAGGGTAATGCTGTGTGCTGGCCACGAACCTGCTAAAGCAAGACTGGTGCTTGGCCTTACCCGCGAGGAATCACAGTGCTACCAGCTTGGCAGAGCCTGGCTAGAAATGGCTTTGATATATTTTGGTTATGATACTCTATTTGTAAACTGCACAGGCTACATTAAAAACATGCCTCAGCTAACAGCACAGCTACCACCGCCTGCAGCACGTGGCTTATCGTACAGCCCGGGGCTGGTTGGCGCCCGCAACCCAGAACGGCCTCCCCGGCACCCTCGGCTGCACTTCTCCAGAGGCTGGTACGTACCTGGTGCCAGGCACTGCGCCGCCTCTCACAGCCAGATCTCATCGCTGCTCACGCTCGGCACTTTGTAGATGCGCCCGGATGTCGGGAGCTGGACAAAACCTGCAGGACAGAGACAGCTCATTGCGGTTGCCTTTTGGGGTGGCTCTGGAGGCCAGTGTCCCTGCAGCAAGGTTTTTGGGGCCACTTGCCCGCCTGCGCCCCTCACCGAGCTTGCTGAGGGCCAGGGAGTTCTCCAGCCCTGGCAGGGAGTTCTCTACTTTGGCACCAGCTCCCACACCCTTGGAGGAAGCTGTGGAGAAGGAAAGGAGTGAGAGCCGGGACATCTAGCCCTCACCTAGGCAGGACCTATGGCCCCATGTGTCCCTCTGCACCGCCACCTCGGGGTCTTACCTCCGGCCTCCTGTGCTAGGTCGCTGAGGCACAGGTCCGGGGGCAGGGAACGGGTCTGGCGGGGCAGATGTGCATCCTGGGGCTGCGGGTGCTCGGAGCCGCTGCAACGGGAGCACCGGCTGAGCGGGCTGCTCCCTCCTGCTCGCCCCTTGCCTGGCAGGGGCTTGGCCTGGCGGCACGCCAGGCAGGCAACACAGGAGCCCAGGCTGAGCAGGGCGCCCAGGGCCAGGGCTGCTCCAACAGCAACGCCGAGGAGGGGCAGCTCCACGCGGGCGTCCAGCAGACCTGCACGGGCAGCACGGCCCCCTCAGCACCCCTCCGCAGGGCTGCTGCTCTGCACCCACCCTCCGACACCTACCTGGGGGCAGAAGAGAGGTGGTGGTGATGCCCACGCTGTTGGCAGCGCTGACAGAGAAGTTGCCAGCTGCGCTGCCAAGGTGGACGCGGAGCGAGTGGTTGGCCAGCTCCGGGTAATGCGTGGCACCCAGGAGGAGGATCTCGGAGGCGTTGGCCATCACGTGCCTGTCCTGGTCCACCCAGGTGATGCTGGCGGGCGGGTTGGCTTGCACCAGCACAAAGAGCACCAGGAGGAGCCCGGCACCTTCGACCTGCTGGTAGCAGGCATCCACCCGCAGGATCTGCGGCTTATCTGGGCAACAAACACAGGCAGTGAGACGGGCAGGAGGGACAGGGAGCAGCAGAGACTGGGGGAAGCGAAGCCAGGAGCAGGATTTGTCTTGCCAGGGGCCAGGAGCACTCATCAGCCGTGTTTACACAGGACTGATGAGTTGCTGCACTGCTGCAGCTGTGATGGACGCAGGTCACAGGCAGCAGTCCCACGCACCCTCCCCGCACCTCCGGCTGGAGCTGGGCCAGCACCGCGGACCTTACAGTGCACGTCGAGGAGGACGGAGGCGTTGTAGGTCTCACCGGAGGCCGGGTCGCTGAGAGAGCAGTTGAGCTGGCGGTCGGTGCGCCGGGCAGTGAGGGTGAGGGTGCTGGCAGCGCCTGTGGCCGAGCAGTTCGCCTCCTGCTTCTGGCCGTTGAGGTACCACGTCAGTGCAGTGCCGGGGGCTGGGTGGGGGGCCCAGCAGGTGAAGGCACGGCTCTCCTCCTCCTGCAGCGTGCACACTGCCAGCAGCTGCCCGTCGATGGTAGGGCCCGGCTCCCCCAGCCCTGCAGGAGAGCCCGCCGCGCATCAGAGCCACAGCGGGGTCCCGCTGCCCGGAGCAGCACCCCAGACCCCGCCACCACCTCACCTGCCGGGCAGAGCACGGGGAGGCTGAGCTGCAGCAGCAGGCGGGCAAGGGCAGCCCCTGGCCAGCCCCCAAGATGCCCCGTGGCACGCCGGCTGCGCTCAGTGCTAGGAGAGAGGCAGCTGGAGCAGGGACGCAGGGCCGTCCCCGTGCTGGGCCCCCGGCACACAGCAGAGCCAGAGGATGCGGCCAGGCTGCACCTTACCTGGAGCATGGCCGCTGCCGCCGCCAGCCCAGCCCGCAGTGCGGCTCTGCGCCCGGGCCCCTGCATGCTGTGCCCTGCGTGCAGCGCAGGGGCGGTACCGGCACAGCCGCCAGCATCCCTTGCGCCGGGTCCCCCCAGCTGCCTTCCCGAGCCGCACCGTGCTGCCGCACACAGCCGCTGCGGCAGCAGCGGGGTCGTTCCCACTATCCCGTTGGGTGCACAGGAGAGCGGCCAGAGACCCCCCAGCTGGGGCAGGGAGGACCATCCCCGTGTCCCCCACCTCCCCTCTTCAACTAGGGGGGGGCTGAACCCAGCCTTGCACCACACAACCGCCCGTGATGCCACACGCAGAGCCCAAGTGCCAGGGACACAGGGAGGTTTATTGGGGGTGGAGCGGAGCTGAGACAAAGCCATGGTACTTCCCGTCCCCAGCTGTCAGCCAGGAGGAGGAACGGGTTCCTTCTCCAGAGGCCAGGATGTACCCGCCCAAGCCTGGGAGCACAGCTCTGCCTGTCTTGCCCGTCTCCTGCCCGCCTCACTCACTGCCAGCGCCGCCAGGGTTGCGCAGCCGCCCCAGCATCTCACAGAGCATCTGGTTGCAGAGCGCCGAGTAGGGGTTGAGCAGCACCAGCTGCCGCCGGGCGAAGCTGCTGCCCAGCCGCGCCGCATGCTCGAAGTCCCGCTGGGCCTCCTCATCGCGAGCTTGCAGCCGGTGGATCAGGCCGCGCTGCACAAAGCTCTGGCAGGCAGCGCGGCCACGGCCCCGGCTCAGACGGATCGCTGTGTCCAGGTCCCGCAGGGCACCTGGCCGGGGGAAGAGAGCTGTCGGGGCAGGCTCGGGGTACCGGGGGGCTGCCCGCCTCCCGCCCCTGCCGGCGCTGCTCACCTGCCACGTCCCCCCGCAGGCGCAGGGCCTGCGCCCGGTTGTTGTATCCCGAGGCGCGCTCCGGCAGCAGGCGAATGGCCTCCCCGAACCTCTCCAGGGCCGCGCTCACGTCTCCCGACTCGGCGGCAGAGACCCCCTGCAGCTCCAGGTCCCGGACCTGCTCCAGCAGCTCCGGGGCAAAGGCTTCCCCTGCGGCGGCACAAAGTGGAGCCCTTGGCCAGGGAAGCAGCTGGCACTGGGAGACCCTGGGGGAAGCAGCATTGCCTCACCTTCCTCCTGGGCGTTCTCCTCCTCCTCCTCCTCATCCAGCCCCGGGATATCCCCGAAGGGGGTGCTGGGGTTGAAGATGGTCTGCAGGACGGCCCTGTCATTCGCTGTGGCCATGGCGCCCTGCATGCCGAGACCCCCGCGGCCGCGCTGCCTCCGGCCGGTTAATGTTCACACCACCAGCACCGCTTCACCCGTGTCCCCGTCCTATCCCAGCCCGGCGCCGGGCCCCGCCACCCTTCTGGGTCCCGCAGGCAGCGGCCCAGCTGGAAGACCCGCGGCTTCCCAAGGTGACCCGCATGAACCGGCTGTGGTGAGCCTGGCGCCTCTCCACCAAAACTCGCCTCCCTCTGGGAGATTCCAGGAGGACCCCGGGAAAAGCAGCTTCTCAGCCCTTGAGAAGAAATCCAGAGCAACTCTCTGCAGCAATAAACTTGACATGTTTATTAATTAAACTATCACTTAAATAAAAAAAAGTGCATAGAAAATAAACATGTTTAAAAACTCCTTTGTTTTTTTGTGGTTTTTTTTTTTACAACTATGTACACTTTTTTATTTTTACATTCAGTCTTTTGCAGAGCTTTCAGCATTTTTTTAAACTATTAAAGTATTTCCTTCTTCCCTGTGACAGGGAGTTAACACTGATGTACTTTAGACACGTTTCCTCTTTTTTTTTAAAAAAAAAAAAAAACCAAAACAAACAACCAGAAGCTTGGAAGAACACAAGAAAAAAAAAGAGATTTGTTATACATGATAAGTTGTCAAGAAATGTATTTCTAGAACATAACCTTGCCTTTGCAGAGCTTTTTTTTTTTTTGCCTTTTTTTTTTTTGAAACAATTATTCACCTACCTGTACTTACTAAAGAGACTGTTAAGTTCAATAAAAGAAACACCACAAGTATAGTTCTCGGTTGATAGACAAAGCTACTGTACCTCGTTAAAAAAGATACCAGGAAAGCACAGAGCACATTGTTTTTCCCTAGATGCAGGTGGTACCCCAACATTCATAACCAAAACGAGAGGAAGAAAAGGAAGGAACCAAGTTGTACAAGTACTGACTGGTAACAGGAAGGGCCGGGAAAGGCCGAGCCGCCCGCTCCCGGCCCCGGCGCCCCGAGAGCTGCCGCCTGGCGGGGAAGGCGCGGGCCGGCTTTCCCAGCCGCCATTAGCAACTGTAACACAATCCTTATCTATAGTGTTAAGAGAATTAAAAGCCATGGACCGATACTGAACTAGGCTTCATTACACGGTGCATTACTATATTAGTTCCTATATATATTGTATTTATAGTTACAAAAAAACCTTGCGAGTGTTGAGAGTGGACCAGTAGTATGGGTTTGAATGGCATGATTCTGCACAAAGACCGTCTCGCTGAAGAACCTGGTATTGCTTTGAAATGAAAGAAAACCAGAAAGAAAAGATACCCAGCCCTTTGCAATGACCCGCTTTTCCTTTAAAAAAAAAAAACAAAACCACGTTGGTTTGTACAAAGAAAAATAAACGCCCTAACGTTCCATTTTTTTTTTTAGTATTTTCAGATACCGTGATCTGCGTCAGTCCTTATAAAATATACATTCATACAGGGGGAAGCTGTGCTGTGCCTGCCGCCAGCCCAGGCAGGACAGGGTCGAGGGGCAGGAGGACAGCAGTGAGTCCTTGCTGCCACTGCTCGTCCCTGCCCCGCCACCGTCTCCAAGGGCCCGGGCCGGCCGCGGGGCGCAGCGCAGCTCCCCGGGGGTACAGACAGTTTCACTGGCCACAGCAGCTCCCGCTGAGGCAGCCGTGACGGCTATAGCAGCAAAGCGGGCAGCCGGCCGGACCCGCGGCGCCGGGCTCTCGAGGGGCTGCCGCGGCACGCCGTTCCCCCCAACCCTCCTCCCTGCTTGTCCCGGCGAGAGGAAATGGTGCGGAGCTGAGCCACGCGCATGCATTCACGGGCTTCGCCGAGGCGAGGCGAGGGCTGTCCCCCAGCACTGCCGTCAGAAACAGGAAAGGAAAAGGGCCGAGAGCAGCCGTGCCCGGGACCGGGACGCGGGGCTGAGATGCCCCGGGCACCGGCTCTGGGGCCTCCTCAAGGTATGTGCGTTCCCAAACTGTCAGTGCATCAAATCATCTCAGTAACAAATGCAGCGTCAATTTGACTTTTCTTTCAACGGTTATCACCAAGTAATCACCACACAGTGCAATAACGAAAGGAAACCAGCAGCTCCCGACCCTCGGCACACTGCATTTCATTCTCAGGTCAGAAGAAGAGGACTCCGGCTGCCCCACCGCGAGCCGCAGGCGCTCCCCTCCCTTTCCCATCTTTCCCAACTGCCGATGCCCTGTTGGAGTGGCCCTCCAACCTGCCCGCTCCCAGAACGGCTGCTGATCTACCTGCAGGGACAGCTCGGAAAAGCCAGGGTGCTTCCTGCATTCCCTTCTCCACGGAAATCTCATCTGCCTTCAAGAGAGAGGCTGCGGGACTAGGCGCATGCCCCAGACCAGCCTTCCAGCAAGAGAGGTCCCGGGCCGGTCTCTCCTTTTATCTCATTTTTGCTTTTTAGATAGAGGCAGGAAGCACAGGGCAAGGCAGAACCCCACCTCTGGCCTGGGGGCATGGATAGTCCTCCAGACAGAGTCACACTCCTCCTAAGCTGGGCAATTCTCCCTCCTGCCCCCAGCTCGACGGGTAAATAAAGTTTAAGGTCCAGCCAAACCTCCCAGAAACAGTTACTGAAGTCAAAAAGGCAGAACAAGAGTGAAAAATAAAAATAAAGTGTACCCCCCTCTCTGGAGAAAGGATCAGACTGTGTCCAGCCAGGTATTTCCTATAACCGTCCTATGAAAATAAAAAAATCATTAAAAAGAGATTCTCTTAAATTAGGATAATACCACTGTTTAAAAAGCCTCGTCATAAGTGCTTTCCCCTATGAAGTGCTTCTCATAGAAAAATATACAAAATATATTTACATTTATAAAACCTTAAATACTAAACTGTAAACAGAACAGAGTAAAATCCAATGTCGTCATTTGTTAGGCTTGGGGCTCTTTACCTCTCTCTCTGTGGTTTGGTTTTGGAGGCACGGAGCAGACCCAGCTGGGAGGAGGATTTACGCTACCTTCACCAGGACACTGGTGTCTTTCCATGCGCTTCAGACCGCCTCGGTTCCTCAGTTACAGCAACAGCGACCGTGCCAACTCCTGATGTATTTCCTACGCGTTTCTGGCGGCGGCACAGCGCAGACGAGGCTGGTTAGTGTTCGGCCTTGCCTTCACAGAAAACTGACACTCCGATCTGGTGCCTCTTCCCGTGCTTTTCGGGCAAGATAAGGCGACGGCACCCGGACGATGGACCACAACGCTGCCTGCCCACAGGACAGCTCCCTCGTCTCCCCCTGGTCCTGGCTCTGGGACACCACAGCGCGGATCCGAGCAGAGCGGATCCCGTGGGATCCACGCAAGCCCTTCCTTGCTCCTGCTCTACAGCTGTCCACAGCCAACCCTGGAGCCGGTGCTCACTCCCCGACCCTGCCTGGAGACTCGTGTCCCTTGGACCAGCTCCACAGTGGCAGAGACCGCTGGCTGGCAGCGCCTTCAGCCGGCTGGGAGAAGAGGAAGCCTTCGGAGGCACGACCAGGGAACGGACTACTTCTCTCCTACACAGCCAGAGTGGGAGGTGCTGCCAAAAAGAAGTCTCTGCTCCCAAAGATTTACAGCGCCCTAACTATTGGCACGAGCCTGTTCTCTGCCAAAGAATGCCAGGAATTCCCCTGCACACAGGCAGGGCTTTTGGAGCGAAGCACTAGCCAAACCCTCGTCCGTCTACTGGCGGGCTGCTCTGTTCCGCTCTGCCCCATCTGGCCTTCTGGGATGAAACCAGTCAAACCAGACCCGGGCAACGCAGCGGCCCCCTGCAGCGGGCCGAAGGCCAGCCGGCTCGCAAATAGTGTTTTGCAGATGCACAGCACGAGGAACCACGGACACGCACAGTCCCCGGGTCGCTGGCTGGCGGGGCGCAGCCTCTCCCGAGGAGGAAAGCTCACTCAAACATCGTGCTACCGAACTTCTGCCACAGCCCTCGAGCGAGGAGGAGGAGGAGGAGAACTCCACGTTCAGCACTGAGCCAAGAGACAGGGAAGGGAGAGAGGGACAGGACCCACGACCGACCGCTCCCCCACGCTTGGGCCTGGGGCCAACCTCCCCTTCCCCTCTCCCGCTCATTAGCCCCACGCTCAGAAACAAATGCCACGGGCAGGGGGAAATGAGAATAGCAAAAACATAATCACACTGAGGATCTTCGCCAGTCGCCCGTGTCTTTCACAAGGGTAAGTGTGCGCATGCGAGACATGAAGATGTGGACTCTGACAGAGAAACACAGCGCCAGTCAGGTCCCTGAGCCCAGCCGATCTTCACCCCTGCCTCTGGCCTCCCCGTCCCCTCGGAACAGCCGGGGAGGGATCCACTGGAAGCTTTGGTTCGCCCCAGTCCCTTCAGGGCTCACTTGCAGCTGACGGAAGTGCTAGTTTAAAAACTTCCTGCACTTCTTGGCGCCGCAGTTACAGGGCAGTTTGTTGCTGGCGTCTTCAATGGGGAACTTGTAGTCGTAGGTGAGCTCTTCCCCTCGGTAGATTTTGCGCATGGCGAAGATGACAATGTGTTTCTGGCCATCGATGTTGATGACCCGGGAGTAGCAGTTGGGCTCGCAGGAGTGATTGATGAAGCGGGCCGCATTCCCATGCATGGTGGCATCCACCACTTCGGAGTCGTCAATGCGGAACATGTAGCAACCGATCCCCTACGCACAGAGGACAGGAGGAGGGTTAGTGCAGGGAAGTGAAGACAGAGCCACCCTCGCAGACAGCGTTGCTCATTAGAGCAACCAGAAGCCAAGTCTTTCAGACTATCTGCAACCTCCCTTCACTTATCTTCATAAGCTCATTTTCACCCTGTGCTCTTTGCATCTGCAAAGCCAAGACTGGACTGAGACCCTTCCCAGCCTACAGCAGAAAATAAGAAATGTCTCTAGCGCTCCAGCAAGGATGGAAATACCCTGAGAAATCTGTAATCCCAATTCATGATGTTCCAAATGCAGTTTTCACAGGGCCTAAGCCTGTCCTACCTTCACGGCCACCTTACAGTTCTCCCAAACTCTTTAAGAACTTCTACAAAAGCCCAGAACTCACCTTACTGTCGTAGTATTTCTCTCGTTTGTCAGTGAGGATGGAGCGAATGACATTGCCTGAATATTCGATCACCATCTCACCTGCATCGATGTTCCTTTTGCAGAACAGACCCCGGCCATGGATGGGAGACCTAAAAGAAAGCACCAAGATAAGCGAGTGTTTCAAACGTGGCACAGAGTCTAGTTGGAGGCCTGTGACTGTCCCAGGGGTCAGTGCCAGGTCCAGTCCTGTTCAATATATTCATCAATGACCTGGATGAGGGGACCGAGTGTACCCTCAGCAAGTTTGCTGACGACACAAAACTGGGAGGGGTGGCTGACACACCGGAAGGCCGAGCTGCCACTCAGCGTGACCTGGACAGGCTGGAGAGTTGGGCAGAGAGAAACCTCATGAAGTTCAACAAGGGCAAGTGTAGGGTCCTGCACCTGGGCAGGAATAATCCCCTGCACCAGTACAGGATAGGGGTGATCTGCTGGAAAGCAGCTCTGTGGAAAGGGACCTGGGAGTCCTGGTGGCCAACAGGATGCCCATGAGCCAGCAATGTGCCCTTGTGGCCAAGAGGGCCAATGGAATCCTGGGGTGCATCAAGAGGATTGCGGCCAGCAGGTGGAGGGGGGTCATCCTCCCCCTCTGCTCTGCCCTGGGAAGGCCACAGCTGGAGTCCTGTGTCCAGTGCTGGGCTCCCCAGTTCAAGAAGGATGGGGAGCTGCTGGAGAGGGTGCAGCAAAGGGCTACAGATATATTAGGGGGCTGGAACATCTTTCTTTTTGAGGAAAGACTGAGGGAGTTCGGTCTTTTTAGTCTTGAGATGAGAAAACTGAGGGGGGATCTCATCAATGCTTATAAACCCTTAAAGGGAGGGGGCCAGGAGAAGGGGGCCAGGCTTTTTTCAGTGGTGCCCAGTGACAGGACAAGAGGTAACAGGCACAAACTTGAACATAGGAAGTCCCATCTGAACATGAGGAGGAACTTCTTTACTCTGAGGGTGGCAGAGCACTGGCACAGGCTGCCCAGAGAGGTGGTGGAGTCTCCGACTCTGGAGATGTTCCAAACCTGCCTGGACGCCATCCTGTGCAACCTGCTCTGGGTGACCCTGCTCTGGCAGGGGGGTGGGCTAGGTGATCTCCAGAGGTCTCTTCCAACCCCTCACATTCTGTGATTCTGTGAAATGGTACAAGCACAACTCAGAAACACGAGATTGCCAACACCGCAGAAAGCACACTACTTCATTAGAAGGACGTCAATTTGAGGGATCAGTCTGCTTCTCTAATGTTATGCTAACACGAGCAATACTAGATTTCTCCTGCCTGCTCTGGAGCACGTGCCCTAGCTGTAACCAAGGTAAGCCAGCAAGGCCTACGTCGTTTGTACTGAGGATTACTTTTTAAATACTTAACTTGGATGGGGAGAGGGAAAAAGGAAAAAACCCAAACCTGCTTCTTCCCCTCTATTTTGCAGTCTGACTTCATAGATGGTTTCCATTTTTCACCTTCCTCTGTCCCAGAGACAGAGGTACCAGGAGAAAACCGTACCTGTAGACACCAACTGCCTCCTTGGAAGTCTTCTTCAAGTGTCGGAAGCGCATGGGCATTGGCAGATCCATACTAGTCGCCCTCCTAAAACGAAGAGATGCTGCTAAGCGATGCCCGTTATTAGAGAGTCTGTGCCATGCATTACCGGGATACTTTCCGAGATATAACAATTTCGACCCCGTGACACACTGCAGCCCACTGAGAACACAATCAACACTAATCTGAGTATTTATATATATAAAAGGTAATTTCCTCCCTCTTCTGGCCAAATTCTCATCAGATTATTTTACATTAGCAAGGAAAAGGAACATTCAAAGGAAGACTGGCCTGGTGGTCACCTTCAGCCGTCAGTTCTCTCATGTATCAGCTAGCACCTAGTAGCTTTCAAGTTTTAAACACCACCTCAAAGAACACAATGCACAACTAAGCCTGATCAGCTCATTTTAACACCATTACTTTCCCCCTTGAACCATGACAGCCTGCTACGTACCGGGCCGATTTCAGCTGTACTTCTTCCTCTTCCTCGTCATTTGGGTTATATTCTGGAGGCTGTCGGTGTTTAGAAGCCAAGAAATTAAACATGTCAAACGCAGATTTCCTGCAATTTAAAGAGACAAAAGGAAGTTTGTTCTACAGACTGAAAATAAACATGTGGTTGCCACAGCAGTTCGACGTGTTTACTGCATTACACCTTCTCCAGTCTGTGCTCTCTTAAAGCCTTCTACGCATCAGGGTAACGGACAACCATTTCCAAGAACCGTGAATAAAAGCACCAGCCAGGAAAGCTTTGTTAAAGGAAGCAATGGTCTCGAAAAATGTACAGACTCCGAAAACGCAACATAACTGATTTACATGCGGAAGCTGCTAACATGTCTTTCTAACTGAGAGCTTTAGTGCTGTACAGATTTGTTGCTTACGTCCTGCCATGGAGTTAGCTAACCCAGCAAACGGCTGTTAACCTCAACAATGACAAAGCTCACACTTGCCTCAGGTGGACTTCAGCCCTAGCAGAGCCGTGCGGATTCAGAGGAGGTTCATTGGCCTCCTCTGGCTTATGAAATCGGAACTTGTAGTTGTGGCAGTGCTTTGCTCCGTACAGTTGCTCAATCAGGAACACAACAGTATCGTGGATAATCCCCAGCATCCTCAAACCATTCACACCTGGAACAAGAAAGAGAGCACAAGAAACCCCAACTGACAATGCAGACTTGAAGCAGGAGGATACAGCAGCTTGTGAAATACAACTTGTGTGTTAGCCTGCGATTTCCACAGAAGCCCTGTCTTGGCTAGCTCATTCCACATAAGATCATGTGTCCAAAAGCGCAGCAGGAATGAGTTCGGCACCGGGTATTACCTGCAAAAGATAGCTGTTTCAGGCGGGCATTAGAACGGGCTTCTTGAACTTTGTCAGTCAGCGACTTCCAGGCATCTGCAGTTGCACAAACAGAAGACAACACAGTTGAAAGAGTATCCCAGTGCCGGGCGCTGAAGGCGCCAAAACCGTGCCCTGCTGTGCCTCTTATTTTGCCACATCTTACCAGGTTTCCCCTGCACCAATATACCATCGGTTGACTTCTATGTATGTGTGCAGCATGCTGTTCTCCAACAAAAGCTCGTATTTAAATAAGCTAGCTGGAGAATATGAATTTTGCATCCCTTTCACGGGCCATGAATTAAGATCCTCAGATCCAATTGCTTCTGTCCTCTCCAAATTTCACTTTGGCATAAAGGGAAGTGTCTTCAGAAGTCTACATACCCTACTGTCTGATGCACACTGACTATTTCTTGACAAAATACGGTTTAACACCATTGGTCAATTGATAAAACAAAATGGGACAATGGTTCAAAAAAAAACCCCAACAAACAACCACCCACCCACGACCACTGAACTTTTTCAATATAATCCAGATATTACTGGGAACTAGGATTGTTCTAGGCCTGTAAATCAAAAGGTTGTTTGGTTGGTTGGGTTTTTTAATCTATTAAAAAAGCAAGTAACAGATGCTCAGAAGTCATAATTTTACAGGGAAAGCAAAAACCAGTAAAATCAAGATGCGTGGTTCTCACCTTCAATGCTTTCTGCGCAGATTTGAAAACCGTCATCACTAGAGATCTCAAAGACCAAACCTTTCTTTGGTTTCTTCTCACCGAGACACTCTTTCCTCTTTTGTTCTTGCTGAAGCCAAAACATAAGTGGGGAGCTGAAAGTGCTCTCTTCTTCCTCCAGAGCTTTTGAGCCTGGCAAAGACAGAAGCCAGCATGAAGATGGCAATTAGGTAGGATGAGGGTTTTTCCACTGGTTGTTCCACAATGGAAAATGACTTCTTATTTGCCTTTTGACCAGTAAATCTGTCCAAGAAAAAAAATCTGGACAGTGTTGTAGTAAGAGTGTGAAATCTCAAGTGCTGAAATTTCCACAAGCTAAAAATAGAAACGTAACTATTTGTCCAATATCTATTAACAGCAAACAAACCTTTCCTCCCTTCAAAGCAACAACAACATGGCCATTAGCTCCGAGATTTTTCCCAAGAGAAGTAGTTGCACAAAAATCAAAACTTCAAGGTACCAGATTCCCAGTCCTGAAGAATCCCAAGACTCACTGCTTTTGAAGAAGTGACATACCTGTGTTTTCTTGCTCATTTGTTGAGTTCTGTGCTGACCGAGATTCTGGGAGGACTGCCGTTTGCCTTGGGAGGGAAGGGAGTGAACATGAAGAAGAATGTTTAACAACCTACCTCATTTCCTCACCAGCCCTGAACACTCACCTAACACAATCTGAGAACTACGTGGAGGTACAAGGCCCTTTTTCCAGATCGGATGTTCTAACATCAGTTCAATCGGAAACAAACAAGCAAAAAGATTCTACTCAGTAGCATTTATTTTTGAGGCATCTATCAGTCTGTGACCCATTCTTTGTATTAGCCCTACTCAGCAGTAAGTGTATACTAACATACCAAACTCCACGAGTAGTTTTGTTCTCAGCAAGTAGCGAGCTTCCCACAACTATATGCAACTTAATTTAAAAAATGCCTCCACATTGCAACCAAATGTGGCTGCTCGTTCCAGGCTGAAAGCTCCCAAGATATTTTAACTACCAAAGTAAGACTTCTCACATTCTCTGTATAAATGTCCTTAAACTCAAGCAAGCAGAACTGTGCAATGCTTACCCTGCAGACTGGCCACATTGTTTGTGTGATGGCTGATCTACGCTTGCTGCATCCTGCGTGTCTGCTTTCACAGGAGGAGTCCTGGAACAAAAAGAGTCAGGGACATTCAAAATACCTGCCCAAGACATATGTGCCATAAACAGGAGCGGAAAGCAGTAACAGATCCAGCCAGAGCTGCCACGAGCGATTCTGCAGTTTAGCAGAACTAGAGAAGCAGTAACAACTGCTCCTCAGATAGGAGGAACCAGATCACACTGCCAGCATCACATCAGAATCTTGACCTGCACTTCAAGGGGAAGGAGGAGCATGAACCCGGGTGCAAGAGAAACACACCCGAGCAACCATAAGCAGCGAGCTCAGCAGTCAGGAGGTGCATGGCAGAACATGGAAACAGCTGCAGAAAACACCTGCAGACCAAAACAACCTGGCAAGCGTCAGCAACACAAAAAAGCTATTTTAAAAGCTTAAGCTGTCTAAAGACCAGCAGCTCTTATTTTCTCTACAGATCCATCTTCCAAAGAGTCAATTCAAGTGTCATTTTAATTTAAGGTCTGGAAAGGAATCCTCTACTGGGTGACCCTGCTCTGGCAGGGCGGTTGGACTAGATGATCTCCAGAGGCCCCTTCCAACCCAGGTGATGCTGTGATCATTTGAAAGGAAAATCTGCAGTAAAACCAGTGTGAGATTCTTTCTTATACTGTTACAAAACTGCAGGGACAAGCAAAATCAAACACTCCTCTTACCCTGTAGCTGGGACCTGGGGTACAGCAGCGGCCCCTCTGTCAGGAACATGTGCTTCAGAGGAACTGGTCCACACATGAGAAGTTTTGTGCTTCTTTCCGTTCCCTTTGTCTATTGATGGCTGAATGCGTTTGATTTTCGGCTTCATTTTGGTGGGACCCAGCACGGAGCTGGTCGCAGACTGCTGACCAGATGACGGGGAGCCCCCAGGTGATGCTGAACTGGCATGCATCACTGACGAGGAAGCCTTGTTTTGTTCGAGTCCGGTATTATTGGGAACATCAACCAGCTGCGGAAAGCTTGACAACTGTGTCGTTGACGATGCCGTGCCAAGGTCCAGCTGGGAGGAAGCAACCCCAGTTTTGCTGGCTAAGAGTTGTGTCATATGCTGAAGCTGGTAAGAGCCCTCTGGGTCAGTAGACGATGGAGCAACCGTCATGCCCATTGTCTGTGCTGAAGGCAGAACACATATGCCGGATGCAGCCGTCATTGCTGCCGTAGACGGAGTTTGGGATGCTCCCAGCTGCGAAAACATCCCAGAACTTGGTGGCAGAGTCATGTGCTGCTCCGGAAGACCAAGGCTTTGCTGACTTGCTTTGATCAGGAGGTTGCTTATCGAACCAAGGTCCCCTAACAATCCAGGGCTAGTTAACGTTACCGAACTTGGTCCCAGAACGTGACCAGGAACTGACCCACCAGTAGTAGGGGCTGCCGTGGCCTGCATGGATACAACGTTCAGCACCGAGGAACTCGATCCTAGGCCTGATGCAGGCCCTGCTGGGAGGTGACTGGCATCTGGCCCAATAACACTGGGAGACGTGCCAACCGCAGCAGTGGTCCCACCTTGCGGGAGCAAAGATGTTTGCTCAAAATACATGACCCCGGACTTGGACCTTTTGATAATATTGGGGACGGTTCTATGGGATGTTGAATTCGTGATGGTTCCCAAATCCAAAGGGTGGTTGGAAATTTGTGAAGGAGCAAAATTAATTAAGGTCATGTTGGAGACCATATCAGGAGGAGCTATAGCAGAAGGGGTTCCAGAGGGAGCCAGCTTCTTATTCTTCCGTGACTGCAGACGGGAGATGGGCCGTTTCTTGCCCAGGGCAGCAGCTGGTGTTGAAGTGGTGGTACCAAGGTCCGCCCTCTGGCTAGCTTCAGACACTAAGAGCTGAGGATCAGGGGGTGGCTGCACACCAATCAGAAGACCTGGCGAAGGACTGCTGATGTTTGGTGGGAAGCCAGTCTGAGTGGCTGTGGAGAAGGGATGGATGTGCTGGTGATGGGGCATGGGCAGCAGGCCCTTGCTTGTGGGAGGGAATAAGGACTGAGATGAGGGCAAACTCGGATTTAATCCTGTGGTCAGTGTTAGCCCGCTGCCCATGGGCCCCAGCACTGAAGCGTTGGTCTCCATCACGCTCTGCGCAGAACTAACAGAAGGCGTTAACTGTATCTTCTGCGTAACGCCATTGGGAAGAGTTTGTAGGACGTAGAGCGGCTGCATGTTCTGATTGACCACCAGAAGCTTTTCTGCGGCTGGTTTGAGGTGGGGCGGTGTTGTCTGCACCGCAGCATTGGAGATCTGCGAGGGGCCAGGGCTGTCTGTGGAGTTTGGCACATATTTCTGGCTCTGGAGGGGAACGGTGGGTGATACCGGCACCTGGATACCTGGAGTCCCGCTGTTTCTCGTTAAATCCTGGTTGCTGCCGTGCCCTTGCTCGACGGGGCCGCAGGGCGGGCTGGCTATATGCTCCGCATCTATGTGACCCTGGATGAAGTGATCGGGAGTCATGTGTCCTTCGGGGCTCGGGTCTACTCCTGGACTCAGGAGAGCTGTATCACCTTCCCCCGAGGCAGATTTTTCCGTGACCGTCACCCTCTTTTCCCCAGACTCTGTGGAGGGCAAGGCAAGCATAGACCTCTCTCCCGAGGAGGAGAGTGAAGACTCGGAGATGACGGCAAGCCTGTTGTGATTTTGGCTGGGCACCGTAGGGCTGCGAGTGGTCAGAACGGAGAGATCAGAAGGAAGCTCCAGCGGCAATTCGAACTGTTCCTCTGCTGATATGGAGGAAGAGACACTGCTATCCACTGGCTCAGCGGTTGGCAGCTGCTGGGAGAACACCTCAAACAAACCCATATCCTTGCCACGGTTGCTGTCGAGGCCTAAACCTTCCCCAAGCGTTAGCAGTTCAGACGACGAGGACTCCGGACTTTCTCCCAACGCCTGCATGGATGGCGTGTTCTTTAGTACAAAGTCCATGATGTCAGAAGGGAGGATGTTCCCACAGTCATCGCTGTTGTTATTGTCAGAGTCAGATTTCAGAAGTTCAGTGTTAAAAGTGTCCAGTAAATTCTTGTCAGAAGGCGTGCTTGCGTGAGCCCTGCGGCCCGTTTCCAACGAGCTCAGCTGAGCTTCCAGTGAATCCTGACCTTGCACTTTAACCCTGCTCACAGGATGGCAGTTATCAATCTTTGGGTCGGCTTTGTGGACAGTGGAGCTCTTGGTGACTTGTACTTTCTCTCCAGCTTCTTCAGTTCTGTCGAGCTTTAAGTTCTCAGTCCCGTTCTCTTTACCGCTCCTTTTAGTTACTTGACTGACTTTTCTTGTTGTTGCCGTGACACTTGTATCGCTTTCAGTTCCATCATCCACACCATCTAGCTGTGAGATTTTTGGAAGATCGCACTGCTCCTCCTCCCGGAATAAGTTATGGGATGCAAGCCTCTCCTCTGTGTTTGAGGAAACCACCGTTCTAGTGAAGTTGTAGTAGTATAAGTCGTCTTCGTCTGATGTGCTCAAGTCATCCGCGCCATCCACTTGTCCTTCTGCAGATCGCTTTCCTCGCTTCTTCCCCGTTGAGTTACTGTAGAAGGGAAGGTCTTCCTCTCCGTAAGACCTTACGCCATACAGAGGAGTCAATCCAAAGAACATATTGGACCTGGCCCGAGCACTTCTCCGTGGATACCTCCGCTTGTACGAGCCTTCTTCTTGAGCTTTAGTTCCATCCTGGAGCACCAAGCTGTTATCTTGAACGGGCAAATTTTCATAGGCATTATTTTGAGATTCCTGTGCTGGTGCTTCATTCGGACTGCCCTGAACAACAGGGTTACCTTCTGGGCTTTCCGAAGTTGAGGAGGGCTCTGCCAAAGCGGCCAGTTCTGCTCCTGCAGACTGAGGTTCAGCCTCACTTTCCTGCTGTGCATTTTTAGACTGATTTTCGCTTTCCATCTTGAGGGGAGTCAGAGTGACTTTAACGGTGCGTTTTCTAGGTGCCTGCGATTCCTTAGAGGCCACTTCCATCTGCACTGCAGAACCTTTAGACGGCCCTTGTGAAGGTGGAGACTTCTCACCAGCTTTTTCAGTAGGAGTATTATTACATAACCTCTGGCTAATTTGTTCAGTTGCCAAACCCTGACTACCAAAGTCTGGTTTCAGGTTTCCTTCATCACTGCCTACTGCTTGACTCAAATCTGTAGCAGATTTCAGGGAATGCTTCTCTTTAAAACTATCTTTCATTAACTTTTTCCCCTTCTGACGCCTGTCTCGAGGCGCAGAAACCACCTGCTCACTTGCTGCAGGAGATCTGCTATTTACTCCAGCAGACTTCAATGTCTTCGCATCCATCTCATCAATCACCGTCGTTTTCTCTGGCTGTACAGGTTCCACGTGCTGATCTCGGTCTTTCCTTGGGCCTCTCTGATGCAAAGGTGGGAAGGATATTGCTTCTTTGGAAGAAAATGATCCCGAACATTCTTGGAAGGTTCCTATTTTAACATTCATTTCTGCGCCTGATGAACTGGTTGGTTGAGTGGACATTTTGGAGTTTCCTCCAGAAGCAAAACTATGAGCTGAGTAATCTGGGTCCTTTGAGGTAAGCGTTTTCATCTTCTCTCCCTTAGAAGGCGCATTTTTGGCTATCAACTCTGAACTGCTAGAATGTTTTCCTTCTGTAGACTGAGATGCATCCAGCTGGTGAGTTTTACTTCCACTTGTAGCCGCTGTCTTCTGGGAGCCTGAACTGGTAGAGCAACTTTGAACTGGAGCACTTGGAGTACCTGCATTCACTGATCCCACAAAGCGGTCAGTACTTTTGATGCTTGGTTCATGTTCTGAAGATGAGCCCATGCCGGAAACCGAAGACACACTATGCCTGGAATAAGTGTTCCCGGCTCGTGTAGGGGAAATCATCCGGAGTTTTGATTGCTGCTGTGACAAAGAGGAGGTGCTATGTCTCCTAGAACCGATGCTCTTAAGTCCAGAGGATAGTAAAGGATCTCCTACTGTCACTATTTCGTGGGTCACTGGGGTAGGACTTCCTGAGAAAACAAGGTAAGAAAGACTGTCAAGTGATCTGAAACCTTCACAATCAATACACCCCCAATTCCTTCATATAAAACACAAGAAATTAACAGCCACAAAAACCTTTCAGCCAAACAGTGTTAACACGATGATGATACTTGAGAGCAGTATTAAAAATCTGATACCGTCAATCAGTATTCACCACGTAGAGCTGACAAGTTTGTATCTCGGGGTTGTGTAGCTCAACATCAAATGTGAATTTTCAGCATCAGTTTGAAACAAAATGTGACTCATACATGCAGAAACAGTAGCTGAATGACAATACCAGATTTCCAGTTCTCTCTGGAAAAATACCGACTGAGATGATTAAGTCCCTAACTTACATTACAGCTCTTCTGTATTACTGCTATTATATCGCCCAAATGCTGCTTTCTTCATCCCAGGGAGACTTTTGTTTCAGTCATACATTTCTTGACAGGCCATTTCTACTGTATATTTTCAGAACTCTCCTTCCCTCAAACCCATCGTCATTTCATTATTTTCTCTAGAAACAGAAAACTAAACACCACATTCTTAACAAAGCCAAAAAAGACACAAACCAAACCAAAAGCATTTCCAAAACAAACAAAAAAACACCCCTGAAAAAATCAAAGTCAACAGCACTTGAAATACCTGCAGAGGGTAACGGCCTAGAGCCGGGAGATCTCTGTGCGGATGGGTAACTTGGTGTCCTGATCCTGGGACCCTTTGAGACCATTGGATAGTAACAGGAACCCGAGGTCTGAGAATGCAAGGGACGATCTGGTGATGGTGGGTTTACAATTTCAGGTGTATTTCGGCTGTCTTTAGGTAGAGTTTCTGTTGTATAAAAGAGAAACAACAGTATAAGCCATCACCGAATCCTAAAAACTATGATCCAATAAAGTACATATTGCTACCAGGTTTCACCTGGGGAATGGGAGTATCAGTTAAATAAACACAAAGTGAAATATTGCTGCTTCTTTGCCCTCAGATAACATCTGGTTTCTTCTCCTAAGGACATTTTCAAATACTTGCAGTAATACAGTAACCCTCAGCTTACACACGGAATTCCGTTACAATTTAATAAAGTTTAAGATTCTACGGTGGCAACGACAATTACAAACATTCTAAAAATCTTCCACAGCCTCACCTTATGGGAACTGAAAAAGACAGGGTTGAGATTTTTTTATTTATTTTTTTTTAACTCACCTCTGGGTACAGAGAGAGCAATTTGGAAATAACAGAAGCAGCACAACACGACTGTTCAACATGGTATTTAACAGTCCCCATATTACACAGACCAACGCTGACACTTGAAGTACAATTTGAAGTTTTAGATCACTAGAAAAATAGCAGGTCTGTAGACTAGAAAGCATTACTACAGTATTTTTTGTTTGGCTCAAGTTTTCAAAGTTGCCACTACACTCAGGAGCTTAGTTTTTTTTTATTTTTTTAAAAGTCTTAAGACGCTGTAACATAATCTGGAAGCCTGAAGTGGATTCTAGTCCTAATCAGTTTAAGAGACACAGGTCCCAGCCACTACCTGGCTTTCTGGTACAGATATGCTATAGCATAAAAATATAGAGAATGTACTTTTAGAAAGTCCTTAGAAGATTACCTGCAAGGGGAACTGGGCTATGGGCAATCGTTCTGTTATCATCGTGCTCTACAGTGCTGTTGATGTCAGGTTCTATGACCGGAGGTCGGCATTCCATGATCTTGCAGGTATACACGCAGCGCTTCCTGGCATCTGTTGTGCTCCAGTACACCCTGGAGCACCTGGAAGATATTTCAAACATAAACCAATTTACTCAACAGTCAAGGAAACCTCAGCATTCCTATTTTACATTTCCAGTTTCTCAAAATTACATGGGACAAAGGCTCCCTGGCACAACACGCTGCACACCCAGCTTAATTCACAGGATCCCTGAACAGTGTATGGACACTACAGTCCATTTTTACATACGTTACTTCAGTACTGGTTTGGAATCTAATACAGTAAAGGACATCTAACCATGAAACAGCTTATACTCACTGATAGCCAATGGGAAACAGCTTATCTTCACAGTCTGAGAGGTCATTCAGAATTCCTAAGCAGTCTATCGTCATTGAACCTGAGCAGAAAGAGGAACAGCAAAGTTCTGTGAACCAGGTTCCAGCACCAAAGGTGGATCAAGTGTCCAGAGACCAGATCTTACCAATCATCATGTGAATGTTCTCTGGTTCCAAGCCACTGAGGAATTTTCTTCTCAAACTGATCCCTTCAAAGTCCACAAAAACTCTCCTAAGAACTTCAAACCCATTCTCAGGCACCACCTGGAACAAGAACCCACAAAACTACTTGTTATTTTTAAAGGAACAACCACACACACACTCTACAGACTGTTTAATTTGATCCTCAGTTTGGTCTTTTGGTTTTTGGACTGCCACGCAGTGCTCCTTGCCGGACCTCCCCATGCCAGTTGTATTGCTGACTTCTTTTTAACAGCACTGTGGTCCAGCCCTCATTAAGAAGGAACACGTTCAATATTACATTCTAAAAAGTGCTCAGAGTTACAGGCTAACCCCACCTGCAGCCAAGGCAGGGTGTGACGGAAGAACCTCACCTCTCCTTTGATCAAGTCACGATGCCTCTGGCAGTAAACTTTCTTGTCGTCCAGAAAGACACAGTTCTTGGCTCGTGAGCACATAAAGTGATAGTTACTTGTACAGGAAGTGAGGCAGCAGCCTACTGTGGCGCCTGACTTCTGGCAGAACTCGCACCTCTGCAGAAGACAAGAAAATCAAGTTAAAAATGAATCCCTTCTAAAACCAGGCTACCATTGCTGTTGTCAGTTGCTTTTTTCAGCACAGGCGGAAGTTTAGAGTAATGCCTGATCTCCCACTTCACTGCTGTAGCATTTCACTGTCCTGACTCAAGTGCACAAGTGAGGAGGAGGTGAGAGGAGGAGGATCCCTCACACAGAACTTTTGCATTTGCAGACCGGTTCCTCCAGGCCTCAGCCTGTCTCACTCATACTCCATATCCAAGTCACGTATTTGCAAGCTTCACCGATGCAGATATCAACTATTTCTCCTGCACAGAGTATTCCCCAGAGTATTCCACTGCTTCTGCTGTTTTAATAAACATTTAGGACCAAACGGCACAGTATTAAACCAGATTTGGACAGACCAATTTCTAGTCATGCTTCCGGTGTCATTTAATTCTTCTGGAAAGTAAACAACCACCAATTTACAATAGGAAGCCGATTTCATTTTCTAAGACTGCTTGGGATTTTGGAAAAAAAAGACAGCACCATCTTTCCTTTTGCAGTATATAACAGAGTAGCTATGGTCAAGCTAGACGTCAAGACCCTTCGTCTACACTCAGACATGAAAATGCTCCTTGACCTGGATGACACTTGCTTTCAATTTTTATTTCTTTTATACAGATATAAAATTTAACCTAGAACAAAACACCAGGTACAGGCTTGCTCTCTCCTTTGGTTCCTCTGCTGTCATCAGTTCAGACTGCAACAGAAGATCCGGTAAGTCCTCGTACTACAGAGGTAGGTGTTGGGCTCTAACACAGCATTTGGCCATGCTTTAGATATTCCATATTACTTTTAAAAACAGATTGTGAGTGCAGATATGGCATTAGCTGCTGAAGATCTAGCACTGGCAATTGAAGACCTTCTGAGAAAAACACAACTCTAATTCTCCTGTTACACATTCCTTTTGGTCTCCACAGTATTTCTGAACTGACCAAGGGTAAAATAAATTTTCAAATATCTTCAATCAGTTCTATTTTAGACAGTGCAAAAAAAAAAAGCAAGGAGGAGACGGAGCAGAAAAAACACACACAAGTAATCTTTTAGCAGGGTTTCTGTCTTGGTTCTGTGAAAATCAGTGTCAAGTTTAACAGAGTATTATTTACTTGTACCCACCAGCTGCTTTCCCCTGATCACAGCCATGTGCACGTTCTTCAGAGAACCATCATCATCTTCAAATACTTCTGCTGACCATAAAGCACAGTTCACATGTGTCCATTCATTCTGGCCAATATAGAGAAGACGTCCAGCATCCTACGGAACAGAAGAAAACCTTCTTTTCAAATGTTCCACGAGACACAGCAACGCACAATAAATATCCAGGCTATGCACGGTACCAAGTCCATAGCACTGCTTACATCAGCTCCTACCAAAACGGGCGCATGCCAGATACTCACGTTAGCACTGTCATCACCGTATTTCAGGCACAACGCGCACTGCCTGTTGTCTTCTACATCTGGCGGGGGGTTAAGTTCAGGACTATCCTCTCTGCTTCTGTCAGAGCCTTACAGCAAAAAGAGAGAACACCGCTTATTCTTGGAGGTCAGAGGGGTAAAACTCATCTGGAAAGACTGTCAGTAAGCCAGCAGGGCAGAAGAGGCAAACAGCAGCCTGCAGTATGCAATAGCCAGCTTGTAAAGCAAGGAAAAGCACGTATGAGCCTCTACGCAGCCCTTGCTCTGGGGGAAAAAGGCAGGTACAAATCTATTTTGGGGCCCAAGCTCAGCTCAGAAACATCTTGTATGTAACAGCCTCTGAATGATTTCGGGTCACAGAGGTCTCCAAAATTCTTCAACTGCATACAGAATCTCTTTACTACAGAGCAAAGCACTCCAGGTTTGGGACCAACAGTGCTGCAATCTATTTCCTTACTTGAGATAGGCGGTGTAGGAGGATGCAGAGGAGTTGGTGAATCTGGCTCGCCAGGCACCTTGGGTTTTGGAGCTGGAATGATTTTCTTCATCAGAGGGGGCTGTTCGGTGCGGTTGTTCTCTTCACGCTCCTGCCACTGAGCATAATTATGGTCAAGCGAAGGGGGCAGCACTGCATTCGGCAACATACCACTGCTGAAAGGCAACAAGGAGTCGGCCGTCAGACCTGACTACACCAGAGGACCGTGTGCTCTGTCTGCCAGCACTACTGACATTCAATGTACAATAACAACTCATTTAATTAATTACCGTTCACACATGCTCTCAGCATAGGCTATGACTGGTCACTTACATTTTACGGTTTGTGATGTGGCTGTCTGTTTCTTGTGAGGGCAACAGACACAGGAGTGCCACACCAAATGGGGGTGAGGGGGAGCAGGGGGAAGGAAGGGCAGGACTGACAAGACAACACACAATATACCCAGTTTTAAATAACATTTTTTGGTTTCTCTGCTTTAGAACAAGAAACTATATACAAAACTTGGGAATGGGATTACTGGTTAACTTCTTAAAAAAAGGGAAAAGAAATCCAGAAAACCCAGCCCCTCAAACAGGCTTCTCTCAATACTTTTTGCTTGGACAGCTGGCAAACTGCGGGGTGTCGCAGTCGGACAGAGAACAATTACTTACTTGCTCGTTACTTTATTTGGCTCCCAAAATCTGGACTTTTTGACACTGAACCATGGAAAAACACGCTCCATTTGCTGAAGGAAAACAACACTCCATTAGAAATGTTATACAACGCACTCAAAAATTCAAAGACGTTTGGCCAAGGTCTACTGTAAATGCGCAACTAGTAAGGTTTCATTAACATCAACAACTCCGACAATGTATTATTTTATTCCTGGAAATACCCAAGCAATTGTAAGTGTAATGGACCCTTTGGATTCCACCAGCAACAAGCAGTGGTATGACACCAAACACATCTCAAAATAACTGTAGTCCAGCTCACCCGAATAAAGAAGGACTTGACCATACTATTGGCTTTCTTAACTTCCGGCTGCCCTCCATCGGAATTAATGGCTGCTTGAATTATCTTCACGATATCATCACTAAAATCCAACTATAAGAAAGCCACAAAATCTCACATTAACAGGATTGTCTCCCGTACAGCTACACCATCCGCTTATTTAAGGCATCAAGTGAGCATCCGGATGATGATAAGAATGAACCAGAGCAGTGACTTAAAAGCAGTAAAAGAATTTGGCTGTAAAGAAACAAGCACCCCTGAGCATTTGCAAACAGTCTGGCAGAACTGCTACACCCGTAAAACTGTTCACTTCTTCCTTCTACCAGAAGCGGACTGATGTTAAACCAGCCAAGCTAGCTGCCTCGCATGGATTTGCACAAAATCTGACCACAGCACGCTTGCCTAGGACTTTGCAATACACATTCTTCCTCAAGAATACAGGTGCTATAGGGAAAAAAGAGGAAAAGGATGCTTCCTACAAATAAAACCAATTCGGTCAACAGGAGCATTTTGTAAAAATACTCTGAAGAAAACACCCCTCCAGACATGAATTACTAGTTTCTGGGTAACTCACTGCTATCAGTGTTATTTCGCTAGGCTTTCAGTTAGAATTTGCACATGAAGGATGGCCTATCCTGTTTCCATGAACACAAACACCTGACTAAGAGGAAAAGCGGTTAAACCAGGTATCACTGCTGGTTCAAGAGAGCCATACAACAGTGTGAATTACGTGTCTTTGGGCCACCGCTAACACAAGCACCAGCCCCAATTATTTTTAGCAGCATGTTAACCTGTTTCCTTGTTCATAAAGAAAGGGCTTCAGCATGCTCAGCTATAAATACCACAGGTCATAAAGCAATTCACAGGATCTATTATTAGAGTGGAACACTAAAAATTTGGCATACCACGGAAGTGTAACCTCCTTGATCCATTTTTCTTTTCACTCCTTCCAGATCCAGAGGTTGCTGCTCCTCCTGTTTACTGACTTCTGTTAGGACAGGCGGATCGGGACCTTCAGGAGAGCTTCTGGATGGGATACTCTCTTCAGTCTCGGGATTTAAATCAGGCGGTTTTGCTGCCTGTTAACAGCAGACCAGACAGAGGGACATTGGCTGCTAGTCATGACATACTCCCACACCCATTTATTGGCACAGACATTCTCGCTAACATGAAAGAAAGGAGACACAAATTCTGAATTCCTGTCTGAAATGTAGGGACAAAAACACAAAGACCTCAACCAGCTTTCTGCTGCTCACCCATAAGCCAGACAGCAGAGCACAGTGATTACCTATAAGGATCAAACTCATTGTCCGAAGTTGTATTTCTGAATATACATTTCAAGACTAAGATCCTGTACTTGTGTCAAAAAGTCACCTTCACCATCACAGAGCTAAATCCTCCCATTCCCTGAAGAACTTTACCCTGTTTTTTTCTTTTAGCCTCACAAGTCCTATCATAGATCCCCACTTCTTTGTTTCCATAGGAATGAACAAAAGAAAGAAAACAAAAACCACAGTACATGTTGCACTAAGTACACAAATGACGCTTTTGCAGTATGATGCACAGCAATACCAGAATTCAATCGAATGCCAGCCAATACTTCAAGCCGGAATGTATTAAGGCGACGTGGGACTTCAGCTTACCTGTCTATACCGCAGCAAGTGGCTAGTAGTTCTAGAATTCAACAGGGCTGTTAAAACCTGCTTTAAGGAAACCTGGAGCTCCTTTTCCAGTGCCAGACGCCACTCCGCAGGATGCTGCTCCGTGCAGTTAATGCAGGTGTACGCTACACTCTCAGGCAAGTTAGAGAGTATCTCATACATTTCATCTGGAGACAAAACAAATAAAATAACAATCTGAAATACTTTACTGAAGGACGGATATAGGGAAAACCCCCTGCTCTGCACTTACTGTCTAACTGGAACACTTTTCATATCGCAAAAGCATCTCGTGCAACTGACAGAGCGATACTGCCCTTGAGGCAGGGTCTAAGCTTTCAGGATGTCACTGCTATTAGTACCGGCTTACCTGTAGCCATTCTACAGGCATTTTTCAGGCAGGTCACAACAGGTGAGGTGTTAGTGTAACACCCTAATAGAAAGGTCCAAAACTGGATGGCTTTGGTCTACTCACCGCCCCACGTTGCTAAGTACTGAGGAGGTAAGAAGTTGCCTTACCAGAAAGATTTTCACATTTGGAGTGGACCCAGCGGTCGCATTTCCCGCACTGCATCATCTTGCTCTCATAGTCATCATCATCATAGCATTTGTCACAGAGAGGACAAAAATTCCCTGCAAACGAGACGTGATTTTTTTCAGAAGTTCAGCTGCTGCCGCACACAGCTTAAAGGCTAGGTGGTTACTTACTAGTGTGCTAAGAAAACAGGTCTCTCAGAACCACCGCCAGCAAGTTGCCAGCATGGTTACATCTACTTTTACAACACTGCAAATAACGGCCACAAAAATAACCTATATACTCTAGAATCCGTTTCTGGGTACCCATTTTTTTGGAGGTGGTGAGATAACAAAATACTATATGCAATTAGCTTTACAGAGTAAAATGAGAGGACAAAGATGACATACAGACAAGAAATTAGGTGGAATAGTCAAGATTTTCTATCCTGAGATTCTTCCCCAGAGCGCTCCTCCTAGATTCAGAGGCGTCACATACAGTAACTAATGCAAGAAGGAACAACTACTTTGCAATAGGAATTTTATTGCTTTTAAGTCAGGATTCCTTTAAAATGTCTTTTTCTCAACTGCTACTTGAAACCCCTTGGCCAACAGGTGAGTAAAAACTGCTTTACATAGTATACTGTTTACATTCTACAAGCCTCAAACTCTGACGCTACAAGAGTGGTGACTTTTGTTAGCCACTGTAAAACCTAAGAACTTGGCCTTCCTACAGAAACTACTGCACGTGCTGTCATGCTTGACCAGCTCCACTCCTGTTTGTACCGTGACAAGCTCACCCGCCCTGCAGGCCCTCTGTTCAATCTACACTGGTGCTGTCTAATTCAAACCTGAGCATCTGAAGAGGCTCCTGCTGTAAAGAATCACAACTTTATGTACCTTTAGCAAAGAGTTTGGCACAATCATGACAGAGGGAGAAGTCATGAGACCACTGCGCGTCCCACCCTTTGCCTGGTGTTGTTGATCCACAGCTCTTGCAGCGAACACATTTGGTACATATCTGGAAAAGGAACGTGTTTGGCAAGAGTTATTTGCTTTTATCCAGTGGCTTCTGTGCTGTAGTCCTAACGATACATTTCATAGTCTTTATTATTTAATGAATGCAGAGAGCTTATATGACAGAATAAAGAGCTTCAAATACTAAAACTTTCACTAAAAAGAAGAGTGCCCTCCATTTATGGTAAGGCAGCAATAATGAGACAAGAAAAAAATGAAAATAAATCACAGTATAGTTTTTTTGTCCTTCTTATTTGTACTGAAGGAAATATCACCTTCCCCTTCACATAAAACAGTATATGCATTTCTTCTGACCTAACGTATAAGGTCTTAGTTTAACAGTTTTCCAACTCTGAGGATATTGTAACAGAAAACACCTTAAAACTATTAGTAACAAATACACTATAGGCAAAGCTTTCGCACTTGGTTAGAACAAAAACTTGAAAGACATAAAAACAGTACATTAATCCAAATTGTCTCTGAATACCAGGATCAACCAGTAAGTTTGTCAACAAAGGTAAATGCTTCCATTCTAAAGAGCTCCTTCTGCATTCTGGGACTACGATCAGTAGACTTACTGCAACTAAATAAGGTGTAATCTCTTTAAAAATCCTGCTTGTTTGGAACCTTATCAACAACCCACCTCATTATCCATTTCCAAACGTACTTTCCAAGACAACAGGCACCCTGCTTTAAAAAGCTAAGTGCTTACGTCAGAGCAAGTAATCCACAGAGCTCTGGCCCACAGCGTTACAACTAGTCAACAAGCGAATTACCCAAAAAAGAAGTCAAAGTCCCTCACCCAAACTTTCTTTTTCTTGGTGGGTTTGGTTGGGTAGTTTGGGCCCAGGCACTCGGGGTGATAGCTGTTTCGGCACTTGTTACACTCCAGCAACTGCTACAAGAATAAGGCGAAAAGCATTGGAACAGAGACGCTCAAAGGGATGCGCAATCCTGGACATTTTCAGTTTAAGCTGAATCCCCCATCCCGGGCAAGAGAAGGAAGCAGCTGTACCGAAGCAACACGAGCAGCACTCTGCCCAGCACACAGCAGCGCTCGTGCAGAGCCCGCGCTTCCCTGCTCCCCAGTGCATGCTCGCTAGCTGAGCTCCAGAGCAAGCGGAGCTCTGGGAGCAGCTTGGGGGGTGCCCCGGGAGTCCCGGCGGTTTGGGGGTACCTTGGTGGCCTGGTGCTGTCTCCCACACACGTGGCAGAACTTGCAGCGACGGCAGCACCAGTTTTCCAGCTGGTCCTCCAGGGGCCGCTCGCTCTCCTCTAAGCAGAACTTGTGGAAAGGCTCACAACAGACCTGACAATACACAAACTGCAAGGGGGGAGAGGGAGGTTTTAGCAAGTCAGAAGCCGCTCCCACGTCCCAAACCAGCCCCCTCGCGCTCCAAACTACTTTGAATTCTGCTTTACAACTGACAGAACAAGGACTGGCATGTTTTAGGAGGGAAACTGGGGAACCTGTGCGTGTGTGTCAGGTAAACCAAAGACATCCTTGTCTACCCAGACTCGGCACCTAGCAGCAAAGGGGCGCCTAGTACTGGTTATCAGTGCTGTGAGTGCTGACAAAGGCCCATAGGGCTCTTCAGGATCTCCCTCCCTTGCTGTAACACAAGCCAACCACACCAGAAGAAACACTCAGTGCAGAAGGAAGGGACACGCAGAACAAAGAGAGACGTCTCTCCCTCTGTTCAGCTTAGGTGACCCATGTGACAGCTCTTCCAATTTCTACGTATCGCCTACAGGGCTGGCCATACTAGAGAAGGGATCATCCTTCAGGCAAGAACTCCGCAGGCTCACTGCGGGCAGCAGAATCGTCTGTCCCCTTGAGCAACCTGACTGAGAAGGGGGTGGCTCCGTGCCCCACTGGACCTTCATGGTCCTCAGGTGAGCCACGTTCACGTGCAGAACTTAGCGCCCCTTTCCCCAAGTGTTGTGTGCTCATCACAACCAAGCCTCTTCTATAGTGCTAGCACCTCCTTCCCTGGGCAGCTGGTCGGAAGGTGCTGAGAAGGCACCTATCTAGACCTTGAAATGCATTTAACGCGTCTTAAGCCCAAACCCAGTGGTTTACACAGCACCAGAACCTTTCCAGTCATGTTTCAGTAAAGGTTTGCAGCTCTCAGCAGATACAGACATACCTGGGAAAGCCCCTGCTTTACATCAGACGTGGGAATCCAAATTAAGAGGAGAGAGAGCGTGAGCTCTCAAATACGCTATTCCTTACGCCTAATACAGTTCACCTCCAAAGTAAGCACCGCAGAAGCTTCCAAACTGATTTTATATACCCTACATTTTAGTATCTTGGGACAAATTTTAGCAAGGACAGACTTAGAGGTTTTATTTTAATTTCTTCTGGATTAAGGCCATGATATTTTTTATTTATTTAATTTTGTAACAACATGGTGCTGTAACTAAGTCATCAACAGCAGAACACAATGCTTTACCTCCACATGTCCACTGCTGGCACAGAGAAAACAGACCACCCTGGGAGTAATAGGCACCGAGGTGACGATGCCTAACCCACCCATCTCCCAAACATTCTCCACTTCACAGTCCTCCTGAAAGTACAAAAGGACACATCACCATGCAGAACAAGGCAACGCAACATCAGTATAAAGTGCTCACATTGACTGTCTGTGCCTGCAATTCAGCGTTCTCAAATTGCAATCATTTCAACTTCTACCTTGGTCTACTTTCTAGCACATATTGGCATAGTCACACCTCAGCGCTGCCCTTGCCGAAAGCGCTCGGCAGTACACTAGCCTTCCTTCTACGGAAAGCAAGTCTAAGGAACAGGACAAAGTTTTTCCACGATTGCACAATTATTACTAAAAGTGAAATTGCAGAAGAATTATACTTTATTAAAACTCCATATTTGTATAAAACACTTATGAGGTCTCGCTATAGTCTCCAGTATCAACACTTATAGATGGACTGAAAAATTATTAGGAAAATATTAATTTTTATTATTTCAACACTGTTGTTCAAAAAATTACATGATTTATCAGTTTAAAACCCCAGATATTCCCCAAATGTTGTGAATTACAAGTTACTAACATTTTCCCCAAATCTTGTTGGCTCAAGTTGTGGTAAGGTTTTATAGTTCCATCTTAATGGAATAATTCTTCATAAACCTCAAATTCTTGCTCATCCTCACACATTGTCAGTTAAGGTTTTAAAGCTTTAAGTGGCTCTTCATCCAGTACTCTAATTGTAAGACAAAAAAGGCATAACAAGCTTCTAAAAAATCAACCGAGTGACTTGTCAGGAAGGTTCCTATTTGCAGCTCTCTCTGAACGGTACCAGACACACAAACTTAGAGGTCACTGCCAGCACTCTGGAGGGACTCTAGTTCCAGTGTTTAGAGCCAGGTAACATTCAAATACTTAAAACATTTTGTCCTCTACCTTGAAATCCACCCGGATTCTGTGGACTCCATCTGTAGGTGGCTTTTGCTTGGAACTGCTTCCGTTAGTCAGAGTGCTGAGCAAATTCAGCGTGCTGCTTTCTGGCTTGCTTATAGGAGGGGGCTTTTCCTAGTCAAGTAAAGGAGCCTGCATTAATTCCAGCCCCGAATGTTAAAATTAATCAGCAATTACATTAAACGCCATAGATAATTCACAGACAAAACCCCCAAACCATCACAGAATTAACGAGTGTGTAAAAGCTGCAAGAAAGCAAGCATTCTGCAAACCATTTCTTAAGAGCATTCCACACACAATTACATTTCTAATTCCATTCGCTGCATTTTCCTCTAACATCATGTTGTCCTCTCTCATCAGAACACTGGTTTTTATTTTGCTGCACTGGGGCAGCTCTGTGTGTAGTTAGTCCCTATGCCCTTCTCTCTCAGATTGAAATACGATTTTTTTTATTTTTTTTTTTCATAATGGAGTTGTTTCTGAGACAAAGGTAGTTCCATTTTTAATGGGAAGGCTAGCCTCCATCCCACAACGTACAAATCTTAGAAAACAAGTTACCACATAAACTGAATCTCAGGCATATGCCCGGTACTTTGGTATCCACACTCCGCCACAGGTTAAAACCTAACATGTTTAAGTACAAAAAAAAAAATATCTGCAAAAGGGTTAAGTAATACAGTTCTACTTTCTAGACAGACAGAAGTTCCAGGTTCCTGAAATTTACTGACTGTGTATAAAAAACAGTATTCACCTTTTCTTTTGGTTTCTGTTTCACAGGGAAAGTTGGACGGGGAGCAATTTTTTTCTGTTTGCTTTGTTCTGTGCCTAGGAAGGGGGGAAAAATTATGAGTATTTCAAATAACTAACAGCCACCTGCAGAGAAGAAAAGGGAAAAAAAATCAGCTGGGTAACGTGTGATGAATTTTAGACTAGAATTTTTCCACCCTCTTCTGTGACTGCACCTCTCCAACGACAACTCGAGCAGTATCCTCCAGGCATGACCAGGAGAGTTTGCTCTGCTAAAAACCTGAAGTGTTCTGTGTGCAAAGCCACACAAGTCCTGGTGCTGCCTTGTCGGTCACTGTCTGTGCTGTTCTGCGCTACGGGCAACAGCAGACTACGTTTTTGTAGGAAAAGGTTATATCCCTCTTGTTTCACATTCAGACTGTGAACAGTGAACAGACTTAACAATATTGAAAATATACTTCCAGACTGCCAAGACTACATGACTGCAAATCACAATAAAGATGGTCATCTTTCTCCCTGCCCCAATACACATTGTAGTTCAGTAAAAAGGAAGCCAGTTCTAAGCAAAATTTCCAAAATAATCTGCTGTAATTTCACCAGATCGTAAAGCATTTATCAGTTTTAAAATCCAACAGCTTTTAGTGGTATTAATATTGTTACTTAACGTGACTCAAACATATTGAGGATAAACAGTCCCATTTACCTATTTCTGGTTGGGGAGTCTGCTTTTTCTTAGGCTCAGAAGTGGTAAGTTTAGGTGCTTCTTTTTTCAAAGGCCCTGAGCTCGGTGGCTGAGGAGGAGGGAGCGGCGCTGGCTGGGACGTCTGCTTGCCAGTCTTTCTGGTACCGGATGCAGGGACCTGTTTGGGCTCTGACGCTGGAATGGAGGAATTCCCATCCTCGTGCTTCTCCTCAATGGGCTTACGGGCAGGCTCGCTGCTCTTCTTTACGGCATTGTCTTCTCTCGGTACAACAGTCTGAGGAGTTTGTTTCTGTCCAGAGTCCAACTGGTTCTTTCCAGAATGACTTTCTTTCTTTTCATTTGTCTTTGATTTCTTCTCTTTCTTCTTTGCAGCTAGGAAGAAGAAGCATCAATAAAGCAACATGGACAAAATGCTGCGACTTGAAATGATCTGCTACTTTTTTTAAATCAAGGAAACAGGCACTTTGATGTCAGAATTTTGTCATTCTGTCATACAAAAGATAAAAAAAGGAACCAAAAAAAAGGCATTTTGTTGGTAAAATTAATGCCCTTGGCATGGGCTGCAAACCATGCTCTAATAAATACCTTGTGCCTCTACACTGACAGAGCAGTAAGCAAAACCCGTGGGCAGCAAAGCAGATTCACAGCGCAACTGCGCGAAGGAGAAGACGGACTTGGTATGGTGCAGCTCAGGGAGCTGGAGGTAGCTGCCTGACCGCTGGCACACCAACACGCAGACCTCAGCGGTCCGATACCAGGAATGTGAGGATTTAACAGAACACGTATGATGGCTCCCTGAAGCCTTATGTCAGAGACAAGGAGGCTGAAGAGACTCATCAGTCCCCGTGTCACTCGGGATCAGGCAAACCTCCGAGAAACACTTCACCTGAAGGGCAGGGGGGAGACGGGGGAGACGGACCAGCTGTCAGCAGCAGTTGCCTACAAAAGGAGAAGCTCCCAGTCCAGTGCTGAAGGAGACAGCCGCTGCCAGGGAGTGCAGATGCCACCTGTGCTCACACCTCTCCTGCAGCTTGCCCCTGACACCAGCAGAACAGGCAGGCTCCCCGGTAATATCCAGTTGCAGCCTAACCATTTATAAGCTCAGTGTAGCCACGATGACAGCATAAAGAGCAAAATTTAAGAGATAAAAAGTTCTCTCTTGTGCTATACTCGAGGCAAGTCTTTTAGCCTACCTTTAGCTTGCTTCTGGAGATAGGCTTTTGAAGGCATCCATTGTAGATTCTGACATTTCCTCATTCTAAAAAGAAAGAGCATGTTGTGAAATCAGAAGGAAAAAAGCAGACGTTAAGAGGGCAGTCTGTAAATATTTAAGATGAAAAACTGCAAAAAAACCCCCATTACCAATACACCTGCTGCCTTTTTCCAAGCAATTTCGCCCCCTCCCGCCCCCCACTTCCTCAGAGATGCGTAAAAGAAACTTCTTATTTTCCTCTGCATTTTCCTTTTGGTTTTCCACAATTTTGAAGTTAATAAAACTGCTTCACTGGTAAATCCCCCATCAATTCCACTTCTTAGATTTGCAAAGTATCAGAATACTTCCAAGAGCTCTAAGAAACCACATCAAACTCTCTCAACTGTAGGTTTTACGTAATCCAAACTGGGACCGTTTCAGACAAAGTTAGTTACTTGTGGAGTGGGGTCGGGTTAGGTGACTGAGCCTTTTTAAAGTGTTCAACTTTATTTCCTATTTTTCTTATGTTTCTCATATGACGTCTCTTGTATGCTAGGCTAAGCTTTCTTTCTACCTTCACTCTTGTAGCAGGGCCCGTGGTTTTGAAACGTAGCCCAGGGCCTGGGCAAAGCAGCTAAGAGTCAGACAACTTACAGACTGTAGTCTGCAGAGTGTTTTCACACAGATGAGCGCTCCACAGCAATTCTCACAGCTATCCTTTATAAATAGCTTTCATACCACAACAATCTTTATCGGTGCCACTTCAGTGGCTGCCTTTTCAGACAGCTCATCTAGTCTGGTAAAATCAATTTAATGTCGCAATTTAAAACAGTAAAAGGTCCAGGCTAAGTGATATGCATAAAAAATGATAGGGAAAATCAGGAAAAAGTGGTATTTCTTAACAACATCCAGAGACGTCTTTGTTATACTGTGTGTATATACACCAGATAAACATCATCTTAAAAACACAAGCTCTTCATACATGCAATTTGGGAGAGTAAGACTTAAATATTTACGTATATATTGCCGTCCTTGCAAAGACCCACACTGCCTAATGAAAGCCACTGGCCTCATACCAAAAGCTTTGCAATGCTCTGCTAGTTTCGTCACACTGGGGAGAATAAACCGGAAGCAAACTTCAGAGGAAGAGCTTGTAACGAGCGCACCTCGATTCAGGATCTTGACTCTTAAATTAAACTGTTTACAATAGCCTGCTGTGGTTCAGCCTCAGCCCAGGGCAAATTCACTCAAAGCCTGCACTACAGGGGTAAATCTGCTATTCCCTGTCCCAGAGCGTGGGTGTGCTTATCCCACCCAACACAGGGATTAGCCGAACAATTTCTCAGCCACGCACTTACTTGCAGCACTGCTTCTTTATGTTGCGCCCACCAAACTTGGGTTTGTCCAGGCAGTTAGTACAGACACCACAGTCCTCTGGAACCTGACAGCCGGAACACTGCCCACAGCGCCTTGAGCGTCGGCCCTTCTTCACAGGAGGCTCTTGCTGTGCCTTGTTTCTGGTAACCGGCTTAATTGGCTTGATAGGTGGAGCAAGAGGTTCAGCCTCTTCCGAGCCAGCTATCGATGACTTATCTACGAAAAAAAAAAAAAAATTTCTAATGTGAATTCATTGATGTCAAAGACTGTTTTGCAAGTGTCTAATTTGCTAAAAGAATTTATTCCAAGTTCATCTGCAGAGCCACACAAGGGGTGCCTGTGAGTGCGTACGTATACACACACACATACACGTGCATATGTATGTGCATGTGCACTCCTCACCACACCAGAAGTTTAGTGCAGGACACATATTTATAACGATTACCAACGGTTAAAAGGATTAACCCTGTTTGAGCGGCGCTGCAACGGAGAGCCCGGAGCTGTTTAACGTACTTTCCCTTGTTAATCACTTGAAGTCCTCATTTTTAGCAGGCAACAAAAGCTGACTTTGTACAAATCCACAGATGAAAACTAAAAATCTTAACTCACCGTCATTCCCCATGGAAGACAGTATCTTCTCCCGTTCTTCCCACGGTAAGGCACTCAGAGTGGGCATGTCATCAGGAAATACCGCTCGCTTGCGGCCCAGTGCAACAGCTGCTCTCCTGCAAACGTGTTTTATTCGTGGTCCTCGGACTGACGTTTCTGATGAATCGCTCTCTTGTCCCTAGATTTGAGAACACGTGAACAGACAGTATTCCTAAACAAGGTACGAAAACAAGGCTGGGAAACATGTAATGGAAGCTTCTAAGCAACCTAAAAAAGAGTTAAATTACATCTTAGCTTGCACTTTGTAAGAATCGGGATAAAAATAAAGACTCTCAGCCTCCTAAGCCTCTGTTAGCCAAGACAGGATAAACTGAAAAGAACAAGAGGTTTTACGCACTTGGAACTACAAGGTAAGCTTCTACCTGCTACTGGAAAGCAAACTTGCTCATGAAGCCATGCTATCAAGGCACGGATATCATAAAAATCAGAGTCGACTGGAATCAGACAAACATTTGGTGCAAACTGATCCAGCAGAAGCCAGAAGTAAATGAAGCTGTGCCACAGCTTTGTAGCTGCTGGCTGTTAAGACGGGGGGGCTTGTGCTTTCTGAGGTGCTAAAAGAAATGCAGCATTTTAGTGCAATTTTCCATGTTTCCATCATAGGATTCTGAAAAATCTTCTACTAAAAGAACTCCTCCCAACAAGTAACTGTGAGGGGCTAGGCTGCTTCTATACCAGGCCAGACATACAGAAGCACGCTCTTCTTCATTTCAGAGACAAGAGCTCGAGAGTTTCCTATTTAAAATACACACTAGTGATTTTCAATACTAGTGCCATTAAAGAAAGTAAAAGTTTAAATAAAGTGTATTTCACCTACCTTTCTGGTAGCTAAAGAGGACTGCAGAAAAGGGTAGGTTTGGGGTGGGGGAACAGAGGGAGAGGGAAGGGAGGGAAGCGGTAGGGAACAGTCCCCCAGTCAGGTGCAAATCCCAATGGATTTTACTCCCACCCATAAGTGACAGATCATCACCATGTAAAGTTAAAATGAGAGACCAAGACCAATTTACCTTCAGAAGCCAGCTTTATGCTCAAGAAGGGCCTATGAGAAAAGTTGAGGCCAAGAAAGACTACAGCAGTTTGCTGGAACCGTGTTTTTAAGAGTACTACTACTCTAGATGATCACTTTGCTTAGATTTATTCAGAGAAATCGAGGAAGCAGATATGCTGTACTGATCTCTAAAAATGCACGCAGCTCCCCCCCCGAGCTGACTACACAGCAGCTCCCTCTCCCCCTCAGCTTCTGCCCAGGGCTTCTCGTTTTCGGATCGTTTGCCATCTGTTGCACTAACAGCTGCTTAGCTTAGCTAAGCACGTTAATTCTTCACGCTCAGAATACGAAAGCTACTTGTGACTTTCAGCGCAAGTTCAAAATAAGACGTGCTCTAGCAAAAAAACCCACCAACTTGGAAAAACGAATACCTGTGCTTTTGGCTGATCTGCTTGTTTGAGGGACTTGCTCTTCTCGATCTTGTACAGCTGGGCTTTTGCCTTTTTCAGAAGACTGGCCACCCTCTTGTCAGTCATTGGCAGTTTGTCTGCTTGAGCCAACATGGAGCTGATGGAGGAAGCGGAATGCTTAACAGTGCTTGACGAAGGAGCAGAAAGACGCAAGGCTTTTTCCTTCTCCAGAGGTGGCACAGCGGGGCTGAGGTCCAGATCCGATTTGTCTAACCCCCCTCTACCTTTCTTGGATGTTTTGGTTTTGATGGCTGCCGTGTCTACCAGAGCAGCACTGGAAACATCTGCTGTGGGATCTATTGCTGTAGACTTCTTCCGCCCAGCAGTTTTTTTGGCAGACGATGATGCTGCAACATCTTCACTGACAACTTTTTCTTTGGGCATTTTACCTACAGGAAACAAAGCAGAGCTACTCTGAATTTCTGACCCTTTTCTCCTTTTCTCTTTCCTTGACTCCCGTTTGTTCTCCTTTTCTCTCTCTCTGTCTTTCTCTCTGCTCTTGTCCTTCTCCAGGCTTTTGTCAGCGTCTTTATCTTTGGAGAGTTCCTCTGCTGCCCTGTCTTTGTTTCTGCCTTTCTCTGTCTGGGGACTCGACGTGAACCAGGGGAAGAGAGGAGTCGGGCTACTGGATGAGAAAGGCTCTGCCGGAGTGCTAGTCTGCTTCCTTGGTCTCTGGCTTCTTTCTGCTGATTCCCCAGACTGCGTTAGGGAATGGGAAGGAAAAGTAAAAGTTGAATTTAAGGCACTAGTGGCAAGAGAACTAACAGAAATGCTAGTTAATGAGGAAGAGACAGAAGACTGTGGGGTGAGAGTTGTCAGGTCAGAGGTACTAAGTCTCCCGCTTCTCGTCCTCATGGAGTGCGAAGGAGATCTGGGTTCCGATCGGATGGGGCTAAACACTCTCCTCTTCCGCTTCCGAGAAGAGACACCCGTTGCAGAGGTCCCTGTAGTGGTTCGACCAACCGATGAGGGCAGAGTTACAGACTCAAAGATCCTGGAGTGGGCCTCGCTCGGCGTGAATCTAGGCGCTCTCAACAGAGGGCTTCTCTTGTGCATATCAAACCTCGTTCCAGAGTGAAGAGAAAACAGACGTGCCGGAGCTGTAGCACCGGGCGTTGAAAAGCCAGATGCAAAGCCAACGTCCTCTGGTGTCAGCGGTGGGGGTCTGAAGTTATCGAATATCGGTTTGCGAATAAGACCCTCTTTGGCATACTTTGCTGATGAGAAGTACTGTGGTTCTGACCTGGAATGCTTCAGGGAGGTCCACCTAAACGTTGGCTCTCGCAGAATGGACTTCCGTTTCTCTTGCATCGGTGCCGCAGAAGCAGGAAGAAAGGGTGAGGCTAACGGTATGGTAGGAGGCATAAGCCAAGGGGTATGGTCCGAGATGCTGGAAGCAGGCTGCAGCGGTGGGGGGGGAGTGAGCAAAGGGGGAGGAGGAGAGGAGGAGGACTGCTGCTGTGGCACATTTGGTAAGGCTGACAGCTTTTTAGCAGTCCTCTGGCCAAAACTTCTTTCCGTTATTGAAAATCTTCTGTTTCTCCTATCGCCGTTGTCATTTTCAGGGGACTGAGAAACAGGCAGCGGTGTGTGAACTTCTGGAGTATTGCTTCGCTCTTCAGACAGCGTCTGCATCTCCTCGGAAGCCTGGGAGTCCGTAGAGGTATCCACGCTGGGGCTGCTGGACCGCGAGGAGTCCGAAGACATCTGAGACGAATGCTGAGAAGCAGCGCTGGACTTTTCACTGGAGCCACAAGACGTAGCGCTGAACCTGCTGTTTGGTGTGGATTCTAGTCTGGATATTTTAATAGGAGGATCGTAGTCTTCATCCTCAATGAACCGTTTGGGCGTTTTAATAATCCGTGAAGAGATAGCACTCACAACCGGCATGATGAACTGTCGGATATTTTTGAGCTGGGTTCTCCCCTTCCTTCCCTGCAGTTTGGCTGCTTCTTTCTCAATCTTTTTTTGCGCCCCCTTTTTAGCCCTCTGCAAGAGTTGCTTGGCAATTGCAGCATCTGTCCTTTTGGTGGAAGGTATAATCCTAACAGGCTTAATCCTGCGTGGACTCTGCCTGACAGCAGTCTTTTCTTCTTTTGTAAGAGGTGGCGTGCCATCCTTTTCTTTGCGTATCCTTTGGGGTTTCTCCAGCTGCGAGTTTATGACTAAGGTTGAGGAAGTCTTTAAACGTTCAGAGGATGGTGGCCTCCCTCTCCTGCGCACAATCTGAACACTCTTCCTTCCAATCTGGAGTTTCCCCCCAGGCTTAAACTTAGATTTTAACGGGGACAGCTTGCTAGTTCTTAACTTCTTGATTTTAGTTGCTTGCTGAAATGTAGTGGATGGTGACCTTTTGATTTTTTTCAGACTCTCTTTTTCTTCTTTACTGCCCTTCTGGACGTCCGACGTGTCCTTTACTTGTGACAATTTGAACTTCACGCTTGTAAGCGTTGGAGGTCTTCCTCGTCTTTTTTCCCCACTCTTCAACTCCTTCTTCTTTACTTTCTCCATGGATGTGGTTTCAGACTTGCTCGAAGGGGAACACACTGATGAAGAGTCTGACAGTACAGCTGAACTTCGGTCAGAACTGCTCCGGGGCCTCCCGCGAGGTTTCCGTGGACTAGATTTAACTGGGAGGGGAGCAGAGAATGCAGAGCACACATTAAATTTCTCCGAGTGCCAGATCAGCATTACACAGGTCACGCAAGTATTTACTCAGTTTCAGTCACACTGCCTGTACAAGTTGCCAAGACATTTCAGTTAACAAATAAAACCACGGTTTTAGCAATATGTGTAAAGAGTACACCCTCCCAACAAACCTCTTCTCCCATATATAATATGAAGTAGATAATTTTTTAAAAAATGCAAGCTTGCCTTTTCACAACAACTATATAAGCAATGGCACAAACCCACTATCAACCTGATGCTGAGAGAAAAAAAATAATTCTTAAGGGCACTTGCCACCTTTCAAACACAGTAAAAGAAGTCTTGTTTGGGTTTTTTTAAAGCAGATCACAGGTAGTTGAGAGGGAAAAAAAAAAATTCCTCTTCTGGTACCATCCATCTGCACTGCCAAGGGATAAGTCAGTACGGCAGGAACAATGTACAGGCAGAGGTTGCTACAAGGTTGTTTACTGAAAAAACTGGTTTTAGCTTTGAAAGACAGTTAGCACTTGGCATTGCGCTTGGAATCATCACGCAGATGCGCAAGGCTTGATTACTCACCTCTGTCAGTGCATTTCAACGCATGCCCACCAAACCCAGCTATGCCAGTTGTGGGTCCCCGCACAGCCCTGACAATGTATGGCATTCTTCACTCGAAACACCCTATTAGCAAGGCTCTCCACAGCAGAACCGGCTGGCGAGGCCAAGCTGAGTAGATCATTGTGGAGAATGAGCAGAGTGCTGTGGTGAGAGCATTTATTGACAAGAATCTAAATCACAGCTGAACTCGTGCACTGGCAGACCCATCATGATTTCATCCTACATCTTGGAAGTTGAAAATGCAACAGCTTAGCTGCAGCTTATCCTCAAGTGTTCCGTATTTGTTTTGTTTCCAAAAAAAGTGAAGGTTCCAGTTACAGGCAATAATGAGTCTATTGAAAGACAGTGAAATATTCAAACTAGTTTCAGATCCTTAGTATTAAAATGACTGCCTCTCCAAAATACTAACACAAGGTTTCAAATACTGGTTTCATCAGTATAACTCCTTCACTCAAAGTTTCCTCATTCCATAACAGACCAGATGTAAAGAGCCCAAAACTAATCGAGTTGAATCCAAAGACTGGAGTGGCCTTTACGGTGCGTGAGATTTGATGGAAATGTTTGTTAACAGGAGAGGCAGAGCAAAACTGTCACGAAGGAGAATACACAGTCAACGTCCCATCCTGCAACTTCAACATACCTGTGGGGGACCTGGTGGGACTTCGCACTTTGACTTCTTCATCTGAACCAAAACCTAAAAACTGTTCATCCTGCAATGAGAAAGTCGGTGGAAATTTGAAGATGTTGATATCAACATTAAAACAAACTTCACTACAATCAAAGCATGGAAGGATTCTAGAGGATTTTCCCTTCTCCAAAGAGCATACTGGCATTTGTTCTAGCAAACAATTGCTAAAAAGGAAAGGCAACTTTTATATATACATATAAAGCAGCTATAGTTTACAGCTACGGAATGATCAAAAAGAGTTATGGGGAAACAAAGGGCAAGGATATGTGGAAACAAACCCTTAATGCATAAAATCTGCCGCTCACATCAAACCACAAAGGTCTAGTTTTATAAGCTATTATTCAAACTACCCTAAAGACATACTCCAGCAAACGAACTGTTTCCATTTCATTTTATTCTTCCGGTACAAATGTAGACTAACTTCCTCCACACTCCTGTAAAAGCCTCTCTGGATGAGCAGAAGTATCTGAGGTCTGTAATTCTGCCCGAGCATCCTGCAGCTCCAACAAGACCTCAGGGCTCGCTTCAATCCCTCTCTGACAGCTCCCCTGAGGAAGGGCTTCCCACCTGCTCCCAACAAGACCCAAGAGTGATGCTAACAGCCTCTGTAAGGAAAACACATGATTTCAGGGCCTTTTGGGAGCCTACAGAGATCAGCACGCCTTCAGAGGAATCCCAACCCATCAGCTCCGCCACACAACAACCTCCAAGCCTGGCTAAGGAATGAGTTAAAGTAGACAAAGGTGCTGGGGGAAGACACCCCTTAGAGGCAGGCATCATTCATACACTCCAAGAGCCACAGCCTGTCACAGCGCTAAGTATCTAGAAACACTGCAAACCAGTAAAACGGCGGAACAAGCTTTCTCTGGCAGGCTCCAAAGGTTGCTTCCCCTCCCATGGCTCCCAGCAAAGCATTTCTTCCTAAGGGACCACAACCTTCACTGATTGTTACATTTACAAGAGTGATGAAATTAGTAGCCACCTAGGTAACACTGTGGAACGTCAAAGACAATTTTCTTAAAAATTAACCCCTGATTACAGTAAAGATGAGTTTTGTTGTTGGTTTGCGTTGTGGGGTTTTTTTGTTTTGGCTTTTTTTTTTTTTTTTTATTTTCTTTCGACTTTTTTTTTTGGGGG
>VZSF01008412.1:0-20423 GCA_013398295.1 Chionis minor
GGTGTGGAAGCAGGAGGGAGGGTTTGGGGGGGTGTTGCCAGCCCCTTCCCTACAGCTCAAAGCTATGGGGGGATGGCATGGGGGAGGGGGCACAGGGGAAAGCGCAGGGGGAGCCCAGTGGCTAAATGGGGACCCCACGGGTCTTGCTGGTACTGCTGGTCCTGTGGGGACCAGATGCATTAGGGATGCTGCTCTGAGCAGGGGGTCCCTGTCCCCTCCTGGGATTTGGGGCAGGCCACCAGAGGGGCAGGCATGGCACCCCCGGGTGCCCTGGCATGGGGTCCTTCCCTACCTGGGGCTGCCGGGAATCACTGCCCCTCTCACTACCCCTGCGGTGGCACTGCAGGTGTCCCCACCACGAGTGACACGTCCTTCCCGTCATTGCAGGGTCGCAGAGCTCAGCTCACCCAGCCTGGCACAACCTGAGCTGGGAGGATTGGGTTGCTGGCTATAAATACCCTGGTTCGGTCACGGCACGGACCTGACAGCAGTGCTTGAGCGAAAGGATGGTGCTGCTGCAGGACAGTGAAATCCAACCGGCGGTGAACATAGGCAGGAAAGAAGCTGGGAAGGTCTGGAAGAGCTTTCCCCATGGGGCATGAGGCTGGGTATGGTGACAGTCCCACCAGGGACCACGGCCTCTGCAGAATCACCCCTGCTGCTGTGCACAGGGCGCAGATGGTGCCTGGTTCTGTTCCTCCTGTGTGCCTTCATGCCGGGCAGCCTGGCCCCGCGACTTGTGCCCTGAGCCATAGTGGCATCTCCAAGCCTTGGTCTGGGCTCACTTAGTGGCACAGTGGCATCTCCAAGCCTTGGGCTGGGCTCACTTGGTGGCACAGCCTGAGGTGCACCACAGGGCAAAGGGGCTGGCAGCACCCAGGGTGGGAAGAGCCTTCTCTGACCTGGGTCCTCTCCCTGCCTGGAGTGGGCAGCGAGTCACTTGTCTGGGAGACGGTGATGCTCTGGCAGGACCGGCCATGGGCAGGACGCAGCCAGCAGAGACAATGACCCTCGTTAATTTAAAAAAAAAAAAAAAAAAAAAAAAGAAAAAGGGGGGGAAAAAAGCAGAGGAGGGTGGAAGGAGCGTGGGAGCAGCCTGGGGGGACTCGCCGCAGGTGGGATGGGGTGCATGGGGTGCCCCGGGGTGGGGGGGAGCCGTGGGTGCCAGAGCACCCCGTGTTTGCCTGTGCGTGCCAGCAGAGGGGGCCCGGCCACCGTCGCCTGTAGGCTGTACACCACACACCCCTACAGCGGGGGATGCGGGTACAACCTACTGGCTGTGCCCATCTTTTGGACACCCAGGCAGTCGGAGGGCATGTGGGGCAGCCACCCTGGCTCTGCATCCCCTGTGTGACCAGGGGATGGGGTCTTGAAGGGCTCGGTATGCTTGTTGCCCCCCAGCCTGCTCCCCAGGCCTGGGGCTCACCATGCTTTGGGGTTTCTGTAACTCCACCTCGCCTTCCCCACCCCCTGGGCTCACAGACGGTTCTAGTCTTTCTGCACTTGGCATCCCAGGGGTCAGAGGTGACAAGTTTTCTCTCCACGGGGCTGTGCCCGTGGTGGTCCTCACGCTGCACTGGAGCATGGTGGGCATCAAGGGCACAGCCGTGCCCACCTGCCGTGGGGAGCTCATGCCCATGAAGTTCCCAGCTTGTTTTCCAGGTTCCCATCAGGCAAAACCAAGCCCCAGGTTCCCAAAGCTGATGATTGTTTAATTGCTAAGAAATGTTTTCACGCCTCCCAGAGTGCGGCAACACGAGTTAGTGGGCTGCAGGCCCCTGCCAAGTGCCTTCATCTCTGCACTGAGTGTGGCCAGAAACCTGTCAGCCTCGGGAGGTGGCTGTAAAGAGCGCGGCAGGCACCACAAATGGGTGCCTGCAACACACTCGGCTCCACCAGGGTTGGGTGGGGGATCCGTGTGGGCACCACTGTGCAGGGGCACATCCGTCACTGGGGCATCCCTGGGGCTGCAGGAGCCCAGCACCTCCACAGGCCACCCCGTCCCAAATGGGAGAGGAACCTTTCCAGGTCAGGTGGGCATGAGACACACAGGGCCAGGCGCAGGCATGCGGGACAACCTTTGCACGTATGGACGCCCTATGCTCCTGCTGTCCGGGAAATCTGAAGGGCTCCTCGTCTGGGTTTGAGGTTTGTGTGCCAACAGTGGAAAACATGGAGCAGAGGCAAATGTTTCAAAGGAAAAAGACTGGGTAATGCAGCACCTATGTTGTCCCCCCCAGTTCAGGACAGGGGCTGTCCCAGTACGTCCATGAGTTCAGTCCTCAGCACCTGTGTGCCCCAGACCCATGGCAGGGCCCTATGGGTGTTCTCTCAGGGCATGATGACAGGACATGTCACCCACGTCCCCCCTCAGGCAGACGCTGCTCATGCTGAGCTGGGGGCACCAGCTGCGTTTCCTTCCCCTCCACCTGCTCTGGCACCCCCAGGCCAGGTGTGAGGGGTCCCAACCCCACGCCCAGCTGGTCTTTTCCACCACGAAGCCGCCAGCCATTTGTGGCTTTCCCTATAGGGTGTCCCCCAAGCAGGGCAGCACCCCAGGGTGCTCCCGTGGATGCCAACCAAAAGCCTGTGATGCACCAGGGCAATGCAGGGTGCACTGGGGGCTTATGGCTGGAGCAGGGTATCTGTCGTTCTGATCCCAGAGACAGGCTGGAGACCATCCAGGACCCAAAAAGCCCCAGTGTCTTCTGGGGCTCTCCTTGTCCCTGCATCCCACTCAAGCATGGTGCCCAGGACAGGTCTGCAAGTCCCCAGGGGCTCCCCCGCGCATCCCAAAGCAGTTACATGCCAGGGCCGGTGCTGGTGGCATGACAGTGCTGTGCCAAAGTCCCCTCCATCGGGGAGCGGCGCTGGATGGCTTCTCTACTGCAGGGTGCCCGGACTCCTGACCTCCCTGGTGAGTCCCAGGGCCCAACAGGCGTGTGGCACTTTTTTGGCCACCGCGGATCCTGCGTGGCCCAGGAATGATCTCCCAGCGTTATTTCTGACTCACAGGACAGGAAACGTTTTGGGGTTTAAGCCGAGCTGAATAATGTGCTCATTTCCTTGTGCCGACTACAAAGCACCTGCTCCAGGGGATTTATGGAGTGCCGGCCTCTCGCACTCACGGTGCGGCTGCCCGCCCGGATGTTTTTATTTTGCTGGGATGGCCAGCAAGTGCCAAGTCCTGTTTTCCTAAACACCCTGTGCCCTCCCGGCACGTTTCCCTTGAGGAGAGCTGGGGCAGAGCCATGGGCAGCAGCACACCTAAGGTGCTGGGGTACCTGGGGTGCCGGTGTGGGTGCCAGCACCCTGCCACAACTGAGGACAGCAGGGATGCATGGCTAACCCACTGGTGCCAAAACCTGACCTGGCACAGAGCAGCCACAGCTGGGATAAACAGCCTGGGAGAATGACAAAGGAAGATAGAGAGGGATGCAGCACAGGGGCAAGCAAGGGAAGATGAGACTGTGCCAGAGAGGGCAAGAGGGCAAGGTGGCCCAAGGGAGCCATGGCATGGGACTGTCCAGAGAGCGGAGCCCTGCCTGCCACCAGCTGCAGGGAGCAGGCACCCCGACTGGGGTGGGCAGAGCCCATCCAGCAGCCGGGGAACCACGGACACAATCCCATTAGAGACCCCGTCCCGTGGCTGGGGACCCACGGACACCATCCCACAGCAGACTCTGTCCCATGTCTGAGGACACCCTTTCCTCAGCAGACCCTGTCCGATGGCTGAGGACACACAGGCACCATCCAACCTAGGCTTGTAGAGCCCCTGCAAAACACCCCACCCGGCCCGTGGACTGGAAATGGCTCTCCCCTGTGAGAAGGGTTGGGGTGTGGGGGCCACCCATGGGATACGCAGGGCATGCCAGCACACCTCCTATCCCATGTTCCTCCAGCAGCACCGAGCTCCAGCCAGCAGGCACGCTAGCCTGCAGAGCAAGGTGACATCAGGGTTTTTGTGATGGCCCTTCCTCTTTGTCCCCTTTCTGGAGCAACGGCCTCATTGCTTTAGCCCTGGTGGGGCCGGCTGTGATCCCACCTGTAATTTCAGCCTCCAGGAGCTATCCCGTCTGGCTTACCAGCGGCAGGAGGAAGGATGGAGTGAGACAGCTGTCATTCCCTGGGTTGCCCTTTGTCTCTCCTGTCCCCCTTCCCAACTCCTGGTTGCCCAGCTCTCTCTGATCCTCCTGCTCAGCTTTTCCTGAGGTCCGGCTGCTCAGGTGACCGTTGATCAGACGTGGCTCAGAGCTGGCATCTGCCTTCATGCTGGCTGCACCCTGCCTGCACCCTGACCCGGTGCCCTGGGGGCTTCGTGGCTTGAAGCTTCTTCTAGGCGCAGGGTGAGGAGAGGTGCCCCCATCCCACAGCCACCTCAGGGCCCAAGGCAGCACTGGGATCCATCTGGAGCAGCTCAGCCCAGTGATAAGTTAGGGTTGGTTGGGTGGGTTTTTTGGGGGTGTTTTTTTTTTTTTTTTTTGCTGTTTAGAGAGAAAATAAAGCGCTTGTGGGGAGCAAGAGCCAAGCTCCCCAGTGCCTAAAACAGCAATCGCAGCACTTCCTTGGATTTATGGTGTTTGCTTTCACAATGCCAGCCGGGATCCTGTTTGCTTCCTGCTCTGCAGCTGCAGTCCCAGCTGAAGGCTCAGGAGATTCAGGTTTTATAACACTCCTGGATCCTGCTGATGGCAGCTTGTCCAGCATCGTTTATTACCCCCCTGCCTCCTGCGAGGCTGGGGTGAGCTGTTGTGACCCCATCCCAGCACCCACCAGCTCGGGTGCTGGCCCCTGCCCATCCACAGGTTCCCATCCTCCGGCACCTGGGGATTGAAGAGCGGCTCTGCAGAGGAAGCACCCAATCCTTGCTGGGAGCAGAGGCCAGCAATGCTGTGGCCTCGGTGGGGCACAGCACCCAGCTCTTCTTGGGCACGGCTCCAAACTGAGAGCCGAGCCAGGCAGCACCAGCTGGGTCCTGCCGGGGGGATGCTGAGATATGGATGTGACCTCCTGTGGGGGATGCTCAAAGGTGGTCACTGCTCCTCACTGGCACACCTGGACATTCAGTCAGTCCCTGATGTTGGCGTCTGCCTAACAAATTGAAGTGACAGAACTTACAGTGAGGCACTTCCCACATCCCTTCTGTGGCTCTTCCTCATGCCTCAGTTGTGCCTCTGAGATGTGAGCATGAAAACCAGCTACCCCTTTTCGCTGTCTGGGGCAGAACCTCCTCTGGGATGTGCTGGCTAGCATAGCTGGAGAGGGCGTCAGCTCCTCCAGCCGTAGCATCCCTTGGTTGCCTAAGCTGAAGCTCTCAAGCACCAAGTCCAACTCCAGCTGCTCCTTCCAAGCTACAAGTCCCCTCCTGTACAAGCGGTCCTGAAATGCTCTGGAACCCCCCCGGGGGTGTGTGCTGGGGCCAGGCAGGTGCTCAGGGATGCAGAAGTGGGGGAAGGAGAGAGGCCAGGAGGAGAAAGAGCAGGACTGACAGGCTATGAGGGACCACCAGCCCCATCTCCTGACACACAGCCACAGGGTGGAAGGTGCTTCACTGCCCAGGTCCCTCCACAACGTGCCAAGGGCTGTCCTGGCCCCTTTTCCTCTTCCTCTGCATTTACCCAGTGATTGGCTTTGACAAAATACCCGAAGGCCATGAGTGGGCTGGTAGCCTTAATTCTCTCTTTGGGAAACTGAAATGGCTACAGAAATCCCAGGAATGCCTCCCTGTGTCCCCGAGGAAGGAGGGGCAGTGCCCCTCCACACAGCCCAGAGATTCTCTCACCCCAGATTTTCAGTGCCCTTCTGGAAGCCTGGCCAAATAGTGCAGGCCTCCAAATGAAACCCGCCACTTTTGTTTAACATTTACTGTACTCAGTGATGAAATGATGATGGATTATTTCATTGTGGTTACTAGCGTGCCAGGCTTCTTTTTCCAAACACACAATAGGAATATTCATTTACTGCTCCGACGACGAACGCTTTTATCCTCCTTATATAGTAACAACTCTGCACCAAAGGCCGAGTTTCATTTGTCACTGATACGCTTCGCCATCCCAGCTCACAGCCCCGCAGTCGGCAGGTTATTCATGGGTGACCCAAGCTTCCCTGATTTATTATCAGCATTTTCCAACCGATTCCACCCTCGCTGCCACCCAGTCCCCCCACCCAGAGGAGGTGAGAGCATGAGATGCAGGATGGGGATGCAATGGGACAACAAGGGGGCCCAGAGCAGCAGCATGAAGGCACTATGCCTTCAAATCCAGAGGTGGTGAATCCAAAACGGATAAAAGGAAGCTTTTTTTTTTTTTTTTTTCACTCCGTGCTTAATTAGGCTGCCACAGGAAAATGCTCAGGCCAAAATTTAGCAGGATTCAAGAAGGGATTGGACATTTATGGGGATAGCAAAAATATCCAGCTATAATAGCGGATGCCAACACAAATTCTGGAAGGGATATTAAGCCTCACGCGTCAGGGTGTAAACCTATCCCAAACTCTCAGAAAGCAGGGAGCTTAACGCCGGGGCAGATGACCCACATATGCTACCGCTACTGCCGCTGCCTGGACCGTCCCCGGAGCCCCGTTTCCTGCTGCCGGCAGCACCTCTGTACAGGGCTGCGAATTTCTCTTGGCAATTCATCCCTCCACTCGCAGCTCCCTGGGGCCGCGTGGCTCCCCGGGCCCTGACCTCCTCCACCTCCCCCATCCCCTTGCTTTGCTGGCTGGTAACAGCCTCATCCCTTCGACCCAGAGGCAGCCCCCCTGGGTAAGGTTCCGTGAAGACCACAGCCATGCCCTGGGTGGTGTGGCATCTTCCCACGGCTTCTTGCTTCCAGTCAAGCCCTGTGCTCCACCTCAGGTCACTTGCTGTCCAAACACACGTTGGCCTCCTCATTTCATCCCTCCTGTTCCCTGTTTCTGCTGGGACCAGTCTCCAGTCTCCGAAAGAGGCTGCTCAGGGGCTTCGTGGACGCTGCTTTCATGGGCGCTGCTCAGACGTCCTGCCTCGTGCAGAGCCATCCTCACCTGCTCTGCGTCGGTGGCAACGGCAGTATTGCCTGCTCCTGGCCAAAAAACCCCACCATCACCCCCAGCCTGTGCATGGCCACAAGCGTGGCAAGGCTGCAGCCCAGGGTGGGGTGACACTGGGAGCTGGGAGCGAGCACCTCCATCCCCACCAAGGACAGTGCCACTGCGTCCCACACTGGTTGTTAACAGGATGGCTGTGCCGCTCCTGTCCCTGAGAGATGGGATGCTCCTGAAACTTTGGCCGCTGTGAAGGATGAGAGATGGCTCAGCATGATCCCAAGGGAGCCCGGAGCTCTCCTGGTCAGGGGCCAGGGTGTCCCACGCTCGCCACTTGCGTGCTCACCGCACTGCTGAGGGCAACCCTGCTGGGGTCCCTTGGATCTCCCCTCGCTGCGGAGCTTTGCACCCACAGGGGCTTCCAACTGGAGACATTTCTGGAGGGCATGAATCAGCTTTTCACAGCTTGTTAAAAATCTTGATCCTACCTCTTGTTTTCATGCCTTTCAAATCAGGAAATGAGTTTTACAACTTTTCCAGTGGGGCACAGCTGGTGGCCAGGGTCGTAAAGCTGAACTTTATAAATATCTCTTGTTGGGATCAGGGGAAGAGCATTAAAAAGGCGGAGAGAGAGAGAGAGAGAGAGAAAGAGAAGGGAAAGGAGCAAAGGCAATAGAGAAGCAAGGCAACCACGGTGAAGAAGCCCAGCTCAACGTCAGCCATGGCCATGCAAGCGCAGAAGATGGGGTGTGCTTGGGGCAGGCTTTGCCTGCTGCTCTCCCTCCTCCTCCAGCTGCCGGGCTCCCAGGCCAAATGCTACTTCCAGGCTAAAGGTAAGTAGGGAGGTGAGCCGGGAAGATGGCGATGGGAAGAGGAGGCCTCAGCTTTCCCTGGGGTGGCGGGGCTCTGCCCCGTGTGCCGGCTAAGGGCGGAGGGGATGGCGCTGAGCTCAGGAGCGGGATCGCGGGCCAGTGATGAGTGGAAGGAGCAGTCTATAAACCACAGAACAGCTCCCCAGAGCTCTGGCTGAGAAACAGCTCGCTGGGCCATGAAGAGCTCCTGGCAGAAGCCCGGCTGGGGCCGAGCATGCAGGACTAGCAGCAAAGGGAGGAGGGCTGCCCGTCTTTCCTCTGCTGCCTCCTTGCAGGGCTGCAGAGATGCTCAAACCTCAAGGGGTGCCGGATGTGCACGCTCCAGGGAAGCAAGAGCCACTTCCCTCTGCCCTAGGTTCCCCAGGGCAGTAGGGAGAGCTGCAGGGCATGGCCAGGAGAGGACGGATGGGAGCATCGCCCTTGGCAGATGCCCGAGCATCCCACACCTGTAGCGTGGCAGAGGCCAACAAGCATCTTCTGCACCATGGAGGGGGTGGGAGGTCATGACGTCCCCCTTGTCCCCTCTCTGAGGGCAGAGGGGTGCCAAGGAGGCTCCCACACGCCCCAGCACAGGTTTATGTGTGATCGTCACCACCGTTTCCTTTGCAGCTCCCTGCGAGTACGAGGGGAAGCAGTTCTCTCTCGGGGAGTCGTGGCTGAGCACCAACTGCCTGCTCTGCACCTGCCTGCACCCCATTGGCGTGGGCTGCTGCGAGACGTGAGTGAGGGGCTGAGGGGTGCGGGGGGGTGGTCTGCTGCTGGTGCTGCTGGTGCTGCTGCCCCGCCATGGCACCTCTGGGCCCGCAGCGGGGAGGAGGTCGTGTGGGTCTGGTGGCTGCAAATGCTGCGGAGCAGATGTCAGAGCCCCGGGGGGCTGCGGGGTGCCAGGCCCTGGGGGGCAAAGGGCAGAAATGGGCAGGAGCCCACCGGGGTGCTGAGGGTGGTGGGGCAAGTCAGGGAGACAAAAGCGGGGGCCAGCGGCCCCTCAGCATAGCGGGGTGCCAGGAGCAGGTGGCCCAGCCTGCCCGGGAGACACCCTGGCAGAGGGAGGAAGCCACTCAGCCCCGCCAGCAGCCCCCTGGCATGCACGGGGGGGAAAACTGATGGCGCCGTGCCCTCTCCTGCAGCACCCAGCACCCCATCGACTTCCCCGACTGGTGCGAGGCCCACTACGACTCACAGACCTGCCAGATCTCGGTGGTGCAGAAGGCCAACCCCAGCTTGCCCTGCGTGAAGAGCATGGAGCACGAGTGGGGCTCGGCCGGCACCCCCGAGCCGCTGAGCAACAAGGTGCTGGGCGCGGGGCTGAGCAGATAGAGGCTCGGCAGCCCCCTGCGCCCCCTCGTCCCCCCCCGCGTCATCCTCCCTCCTCCAGAGCACACCTCCCGCATGCTCCAGACCTGCCTCATCCCGTAGAGATGTCACTGCTGCCACCTTCGAGGGAAACCACTATCCACACACTACGGCACCGAGCTGACAGTCACACCCTAGCGCTGCCACGGCACGGCTTTGCTTCCGCCTTCAGCCTCCTGAACCAAACCAGTGCCCCCTCCCTGTGAGACACCCTGCGCGCCGCGGGAAGGCAGATCCTACGGGATCTCTTCCCAGGTGGGCAGGAAACATCCAGCTACTAAAGAAAGTGGTACCGGACCAAATAAGCCTGCATGGCAGCAGTCCCGCACTCCCATATCCAGCCTCAACCTAAGCAGCTCCCTCCTCTCTCCAAGACCCCACGTTCCCCTGCACGGCAGCCACCAGGAGCTCGCTGGGGAGCACCATGCCCCTCCGTGCAGGACCCACACACCCCAGCCAGCCCCTTCTCTGCACCAGAGCATGAGGGGCAACAACCCATCTCCGGAACCACTAATGCCCCCGCTCCTGCAGCTCCCGGGGCCGGAGGGGGTCCCCAGCACTGCAGGCCAGCCCTGGGCAACACTACAACGGAGCCAGCCCGGGGTGGGCGGCAGAGCTGGGGCAACTACTGGAAAATGTCCCCAGGGGAGCCCCCAATGCCAGGTGGTGGGAGCGGGCAGGGGAGCTGGGTGCCCTGCTAGGGTTCAGGGAGCTGAAGCAATCCACGTGCCAGGGTGGAGCTGGATGCCCTGGCAGCCTGCCCCAGCCGGTGCCATGCCTGTGTTGTGCAGAGCCTTGTGTAGATGTTTCTGTTCTTGCAATAAAGATATTAAAGAAAGAGGAGCTCTCCAGCCTGTGACTGTTGTGCAGGGCGGGCTGCGTCCACCACTGGGAACCGTGTGAGAACAAGGCTCTTGGGAAGGCCGAGTTTTGCACATTCAGACGTTTATTATATTTCCACGCCAAGATAAAAAACTCTTTAAAAGGTTTGCTAGAAACCGGGAGCTGCCTGTCGAGGAGGGAGACCTCCAAGCCAGCTCCTGACCATACAGCACGCATTCACTCCAGCTCCCCGAGGATCCCCAGGCCAGCAGGATGCCTTTGCGCTCAGGAGCGCAGGCAACCAGCCCAGGCGCTCGGTGTTTCTCAGTTTTGGGTGATCACTATCGTGCTGCCACAGCATGTGGCTGCATCCAGGACACCAGCATGTCCTGGCAGCACAGGGCCGGCCTGCCAGAACGTGCCTCCTCGGGGCGAGGGTAGCGTGCGTGCTGGGCTGTGTGCATGAGACGCACGCAAGAGGCTGGCTCCCACCCAGCCCAGGTGGCCAGCGTGCCCCACCTGGGTGCCAGACCTCCTCTGATTGTGGGGTCTCCGTAGGGGCCTTCACCCAACGCTGGTACGGGGCTTTACTGAAGAGTTCCCCTCTCCTTTCCCTGGGCTGGGCCCTTCCTTCTTGGAAGCCCCTCATGGTGTAAAGGCACGTCAGGCCATTCCCTGGGAGGCAGATTAATTTTCACCGAGCGCTGGGACTCACACCTTCACCCGTGCAGGAAGGTTCCGTCTCCCAGCCGAGGGCTGCAGCACAAGACACCGCAACAAGTGCAGTGCTCCTCCACCCGCAGGCGGGACAGACTTGCCCAGTGCCCACCTGGGCGTCGCAGATGAACCCAAGGGGACACTGGGGTGTGCAGCCCGCAGCACAGCGGTGATAGTCCTGCTCGCCGTTCCCACCAGTGGTATATGCCTGAAACACTGCAGGTCCCTACCAGCTCTCCCTACTTCAGATGGTGATGGAGTTGGTGCTGGAGAACTGAGACACGTAGGAAGCCAAGATGGGGTTGGTGGGAAGGACTTTGATGGGCAAGTCCCAGCTGAAAGTGTCCACTTCAATCTGCTCCACACCAGTCCAGGTGATGGCCTCCGACTGATTCCCACGAACCAAGCAAGTCCCCGATGACTCCCCGGAGGTCACAAACTCAAAGTGCAGCCTCCACTTCAAGGACACTGTGGGCAAGAAGGGGGTCAGCAGCCAACACCACAAGGCATGGGGACAGCAGCTGTCTCAGCTCTGGCTGTCCCAGCAAGAGGACAGGCAAATAAGCCCACTCATGCAGGCCAGCTCCCTCCCACACAACACAGCCCTGCAGGGCGGAAAAGGCAGGGCTGGGGACGTTGCAGGACTGCAGAGACAAGCAGGGGTGGGTCCCTTCCCTGGTGCCCACTAACCGATGTTGGTGGTGAATCCCGGGGTAGAGCTGAGCGGGATGGGCAGGCTGAAGCTGCTCTGGGCCGTGTGTAGGCAGGCCTCCTGATGGCGGGCATGCGTGCTGAAGGAGCCGGGCTGCCCCCGTCGGCGCTGGAACTCCTCCTGGATGATCTCCTCCGTCTGCAGGCTCACTGAGAACTGCAGGGCAAACATCAGGGTGCTCACTTTCGCACACTCACACAGCTCCGGGGCCTCTGTTTCCCAAACGAGGTCAGAACTTGGAGCCCTTCCCCACCTCACACCCAAAAGGGACCTCAGCTGGGTCCCACCAGAAACCCTCACTAGAAACCCCACAGCGGCCCAGTGCCACTCCAACCCCTTCTTCCTCTTCCCCACCTGAAACTCCTCCCTCTCCCCACCGTGACCCCAAAGCCAGCACTGACCTGCAGACATGGGATGTCTCCTTCTGAGAAGTTAAAGGTCCCAATAACATCCTCTCCTATCTTGTACACGGTCTTAAAGATGCAGAATGTCCCCACCTTCCCACGAGTATTGCTGATGTTATACAGGTCTGCGGAGCAAGAACAGGTGGAGGTAAAGAGTTGCAGCAGGATGAGGCTTTGCTCCATATAGCACTGTGGGTTAATCACAGAGCCCAGCAGACATTACCCCACGCCTGCTGCTTGGGTGCGAAGGACAGGCCCTGGAGGCAGCATTTCCTTTGGGAAACAGCTGCAGTGAGCAAGAGCAAACCACACACTGGCTGCGAGGGTCTCTCTAGCTGAATTAGAAAAAGCCTGAGACTGGCAGGGAGGAGTCCATGGGAAACTGACCCAAGCAGGTCCTGATGGAGCTGCTCCACAGCCCGAGTCAGAGCTGCGGTCTGCCAGTGAGATTTTTGCAGCGAGCCCTGAGCTGTGGTTCACACGCAAGTTAGGACAGGCAGGTCATGCAGGGGATATGACCTACGTAGGCTGCGTCGGGAGGTGGCCACCATAAGAAGTTCTGTCGCCAGGTCTGCCAAGCGTGAGTCTTTCTTCAAGCTTTCCTCCTCCTCCAGGAAGGGGTTTGAGGGCGCAACAGCCTCATCCTGTGGGAACTGGTAATCCTTGAGGCCTGGGGAGAAGGTGAGAGTGTCAGCAGGGCAGGGTGCAGCCAGGCCTGTGTCTGCAAGGGAGGGCAGCACGTGGCCTTACCGTGCAGCACAAGGACACGGAAGGGTACACGCAGGAGCTTGATGGGGGAGTTGACACGCTGGCAGCCGATGGTCAGCTTGTACACATACTTTACGGACTGTCCCCGGAAGGAGGGAGGGCCGTCTATGGGCAGTGTCTCACAGTAGGAATCTGCAGGGAGTGCAGAAAAGATTGCTTTCCAAGGTCAAAAGGAAGCTCCTCGAGCCATTGCTCACAGGCCCCCTAAACTGAGGTTTAGGACCGGCAGCAGGGCTGAGCTAGGGACAGTGCCTGGTCCTTTCTGCTGTCTGCTCTTTCCCACACCAGGCCAAGCACATCCCCGGCTTCCCTGCACCAGTGCACTGCTCCCCACATCACATGCGCCATCACCTAGACGCTGCTTCCAGCACATACAACCACAGGCGCAAACTCTGCCTCAAAAGAATGTGAAAGATGTAAAATCCGGGAACGTAAACACATAAGAGCTAAATTTACTCATCACGAGTTCAACCTGAATTTGCCTCTGCGCACTTCCTTCGGACACTGCTTTCACAGTGCAGTCACAAGCTGTGGTTTCCTCAGGGCTCTGCCCCATGCAGCAGAGAGGTGCCGATCAATACCTCATGCCTGCTTTGATATTCGCTTTACACAAACCCCAAACTCGGCAGCAAAAATTAGTCTCTTCCTGTGTTTTTCTCTGAAGCACCGTGTCTAAATGGCCAAGAAACAATTAAGAGACCTTCCCAACAACCTGTGGCGTATTCCCCTTGACAGACTGATGACTTAGACCACAAAGCCTCTGCGCCTGAGACCTCTGAGATTCCAGGGCCTGGCTTTACACAACGTTCAGCCCTCTCGAAGCCCCTTGGCCACCACACAAATCCCAATGCTTCTCGACGCAGCTTGAACACTTCTGCAGCTTTCCCAAACCGCACACTGTGTAATAAGAAAGGCGCAAACAGTGAACTGTGGAAAGTCTCCACCTCTCTGGCTTGCCCACCGTGACGCAGATCTACCCTGCCAGAGGAAGGGCAGCATCCTGCTGTGAAACCACAGATCCTTCCCCATGTCTGGCACATCCTAAACATTGAGGCTTAGATTAAAAGCTAGGGTTATATTTAAAATATAACTTCTAGATTTTAAAATAACAGTACGGTAAGGAAGAAAAAAGCCTGTGCTAGTGCATAGTGTACACAAGCTGTCACACCTTCAAACACAAGGCTGTCCCACTGGACTCGGGTGCAGACAAAGCTGAGAAATGTCCTAAAAGGGAGGAAAATCAGGTATTTCTAAGGAAGGAAGCAAACTGCTGTAATCCCCTGTACAACGCTTCACAAGAGTGCTTACAAAGACCTTCATGCCCAGTGAGGATAATCTGAGCAGAGACCACCACCATATAAGGAGGATGGGTGATTTGCTACCTGGCACAGGAATGCCAAGACTCGGGAAGTCCCAGCTACCATGCATATCCCAAAAGGAAGCACATTCCTGGTGCTACAGATGCCTTCCTTACCCACCCGCTGTACCCTCTGGCTGGGCTCCCAGCCCATGTCCAGGCTGCTTCCATTTCCTCCCCTCTCTGTGATCTACCAAATATTTAAAGGTATTACAAAACCAGAGAGGAGGCAAAGACAGCCACAGAAATGACTTGAGGGCTTGAGAAAATGTTTTATGGTGACAAATTTAAACAGCTCAATCTGGGCAGAGTGTCAAAGGGATAGGAGGTGAGTCAAGTTCAACATATAGGCACTGTAACAAGGGGAAGATATTGGGGAATAAGCTGGTCGGCAACTGAAAACAAGGCTTTTTATCAAGAGACAGCCTCACACAACCTGAGCTATATGTGCCAGCTCTGGCTACAGTTTAAAAACATAGTACTCTGCTGAAGCAGAATTATGATTTCTTGGTTGGTTTTTTTTTTTTTGTCTTTCCAAACTGTGCAGCAAAACTCAGAACTTCTGAAAAACAGGAAATGAAGAATTAAGATACACACCCACATAGCTTTAACTCTGCCTCCATGGAGCTGGCAGGAGCCCCCGGGAATGATCTGCAAGCGTGCCAGCTGTATTTTCGCGTCAGAGGAGCAGCACTGTAGGCTGACAAGATCAGTGTGAGCAGCCTGGCAGAGCTGGGGCTTTCATACAGGGGTTTCAGTGCAAAAAAGCCCACTGCCACTCACAGCGGCATTGCACGTGACACATGTAATGGATGTGTGCGTCACACGACCAAGGGGAAAGGCTGTAACATGCAGCCAAGGAACTTCAAAGTATAGAAGACTTTGTGCCCTTCCTATGGAGCTGCATCCATGTGCAAGGCAGACACTGGCTTCTTGTGCCATTGTCACCCAGCAGCAGAGCAGGCAGACATACACACTACAGCATCACTGGGAAGGACAGGCTCTCCCTAGCTTAGCTGGGGGCTGAACAGCTTCTGCGGGCAAAGCCAGCAGGAAATCCTCTCAATCCATCCCAGCCACCTGGAGGTTGGACTGTTGTCACTGATTTGCTCTGCTAGAGCCCGCCGAGCCTGCCTGAGATGTTCCAGGAAAAGGGGCTTTGCCCTGCTCCTGGGGAACAGATGTTCCAGCCCCACACCTGCCAGCAGCGAGGAGTGCAGGAGAATCCAGGTAAGCCTCAAGCCAGCTAAGATTTCTGCCGCCTCCTCCTCCCTGGTATGGTCACTTTCAGAAAGCACAGGGGACCTTGGCTCCGATGCAGCAGGGCCAGCTCCTTTCCCCAGCATGCTGCTGTAGAATAGTAAGTAAATAACTAAACATGGTCAAATGGTAGACTTTGCAGTTTAGGAAACAGCCCCAGACAGCACTGCACCACCCCACTAACCACCTAGGCAAGCCAGGTTGGTTGCACCCAGTCTGCTTGTCCCTCCAGTCAGGTCTCTCCAAGCCTAGAAAGGCAGGAGATGTCAGCTTCAAAAGCAGCATGTCACAGCCTATGGCTCCTTGGTCTCACTTGGAGCTCTGCTCTCACCTGCCCAGAGCTCAGTGCTCCAGCAGAGCCCCCTCCACCACAGGCACTGCCTCTCCACTCCCTTTGCTCTGTGACTTGAGAGATCTCCGTCAATCATTCCTAGGAGATGCCTAGGACAACCTGAGGAAGCTGTCCACGTGCAGCCTGCAATTCCTAAGGTTATGCTGCCGCTGGACCACGGGCCACTGGAACATAAAGGAGATCTGGCACAAACTGACAGGCTAGGTCACGCAACCACCAACCAACAGACAACAGCACATACTTATATTTTCACAGCTGTCTACTCAGGTAGAATCAGCTTCTTGCTGCCTAGAACAATGAAAATTAGTTGCTGCAAATCCCTTGTGAAAAAGATGATAATTTCTCTAAACAGCAAAAGAGAAAGTAGTGATGAAGGAGAGCTTAATGGGGACCCACTGGAAAGACACTGTTCAAGGGCTTTGGAGACACGCAGAGCTTTTGAGTAGGGAAGATGAGAAGTGCTCACTTTTACAGCAGGAAAACTAAACAGGTAAAAGACCCTCTGATCTCCAGGACAGCCACAATTTGAAGAGGACGCAAGGACCTTTGGAGGACGCCAGCCAAGGAAATGCAGGTGTGTGTAACCGTTACTTCAGCTGCAGCCACGTATTTAAAAACTTCTTATGCCTTGCAGCTACACAGCAGACTTGCAGCAAAGGACACGGGCCAGGGGCATGACTGAGGGACATGTTGCAGCACACAGCCCTCACATGGTGGAGAACAGACTCCCGATGATGCAGCAGTTCCTTAGTGCTCATGCTCCCACCAAAGCACCTTGCCTTTCACGAGTACCAGGGTCTCCCACTTGCAGCAGTCATGCTGCCAGCTTGGAGATTGGGGCTACACAAAGGTGAGCTCTCTGAACAGGGGAAGAGAAGACAGGACTCACAGGACTTTGACTCCCCAGGATCCAGTCGCAAGTCACAGAAGAGAATCTTTGGTGGAGTGGACAGGATACACTGACCCCTCTCTCCTGGAAGAGAAGAAGAACCATGTGAATGCTGCCCAGCCTTGGGGGATACCCAGGCCTTGTCCTCACAGAGTGGAAGGAGAAAGGGTCGAGGAGGAAATATCCCATGCCCAGTGCTCAGATCACGAGACGTTCACAGAAGAGCTGGACACACAACCCTCAAGTTTTGCTCCAAGCTAGCACCACTCCGGTCTCAGTATCCACAAGGTCCTGTAGCTGCCATCACCACGGAATCACACAACAAAAGCAACACAGACTTTCCATTCGCTTCTATGTCTGCTGCCCTCAAAACACACGTTATAGTCTGCTTGACTCCTGCTCACTGTGCTCTCACCACCCCTGCTTGGAGTTACACTCACCTCTGTTGGGGACGAAGACTGTCTCGTTCTCCGCCTGCACGTCGTGCTTGCTGCCATCAGAGGGAGGGAGCGCTACCCGGTTCTCACTGGCATGAAACTGGCAGTGGATCTGGGCGCTGGCCCACGCCAGCATCTCACTGAGGGCAAAGAAGAGGAACACTTGTGTCTACACTTTAAACCTGCATTACAGCAAGGATGAAGCGACATGTAGAGCAGCCCTCTAAGGCACCTCCAGTGATAACACGACCATCAAGGAAGCGGGCACTCAAAGGCAACAGGAATCTGCAGCCTGCGTCTGGCTGCCCCTGCCCACAGCGCCTGGCTGCCGAAGCTCGACAATCCTCAGGGCAGGCAGAGCACAGACACACTCCCTCACCACAGCACTGTCCTCCTCAAGAACATCAACTTCTGGTTGTCTCAGACCAGAAAACGATGCCTCTGGATCCTTTATAAGGACCTATCTTCTCCTCATGATGCGAGGGATTCGCTGATGACTATAGGGGAGGCAAAGGTGGCCTTTTGCCCCCTCCCTGTACAGCCACAAGAATTGCTTGCATACAGCATAGAAAATGGTCTCGTGGTTTGGACTCTGCTACGACCTCAGCCACTCCACAGGGCATTTCCCATGGCATTACTTACACCTTTCAGTTTCCAAAACACTCATCGATTTTTATTTCGAAAACGGTCTCGTTAATTTAGCCAGTGTGTGGTTCCTCTGGTGTTTTCTAACATCATGATCTGATTAGTAAGTGCTGACACCAAAGTTTTAGGTGGCACAGGGATTTTTTGTGGCACGCGAGTACCTCTTGATGTGACACATCAGAGCGGTCAAACTTCTAGACGAATCAGAGAAAAAGGCGTGCTGCATTCGTTTCAGCTGACTAATAATGCGCTATTTGATCTTTGTATGTGCTGGCTGCCTTTACTCAAACAGGTGTTGTCACTCTACTCAGTTACCTCTAACCCCACAGCTGTAATTCTGTATCTTCAAAAGTCCCAGCATGGCTTTTCCATAATTGCTGCCCTAAGGTTTTCTGTCATAAGGTATCTGCTATATGGAAACGGAGAAATGCTCTTGTTTAAGAGACAATGTTTGCTAATTTTATGTAAGCTTGACATGATTACAGTACCTTCAAACACTGTATTTTTAACCTTTCCCCCTGCCCCCACCATTTATGTTCAGTATTGCCCAACAATATGCCAGTGCATTTTTTTTCTTTTTTTTTTTTAACTGGATGCCCAAACAAAATTTGCATGTGCCTTCCTACCAGCAGACGTGGCTTGTCCAGCTGGCAGGATGCAGAAGGATCCTGCCCTGCTGCTGAGGTTACTTCCCCCCTCTCTCATGTCCCTCTACAACTCCTGTAGCCCGCAAGGGCTATGCTCCACGCAGCCTTTGGGCAGAAGAGCTTTGCTTCCTGTACCCCTTGTACACCATGATCAAATTCACCTTCTGCCATTTACTTACTGTCTGTCAGTTCTGTCCCTGTGCTTGAAACGCATGCCTCTCAGTTCCTCCACCTGTGCCACAGCTCTTGCTAGCCCTGAAAGTTTCTAGTCCCCAACAGGTCTATCTGCCTTTTGCAGTGACTGTGCTTTGATCTGGCTCCTGCCTTTACGCAACCCACAGCTTCAATTTCCAAACCGCCAATCTATTTGGTGTTGCCACTTGTATGACTTAGCCAGGTCTCATCAGTTTGGTCACATGCTTTTTTCTTTTCAAAACTTCTCTTTTTTCCCAAGAGGTGGTTTTCTACAGATCACGACGCACCTGAAGTTCCCAAATGAAGCTCCCGTAACCGTGTTGTGAACCTCTATAATTCCTCCAGCTGCTACCTTTGCAGTCCCACATGTTTCAGAACTGAGAATAGCACTGCCACCACACAAGACCAAAATCCAGAAAACTAGACACTTGCGCCACAGCTAAATTTGAAAGCTGAATTCAGCAGGCAAGAAGAACCAGGACGGAAAGATGGAAAGCTAAGGAATAAACAAAGAAGCCCTACAGCGGTAATACAAGAGCCTGCTTTGCTGCTGCTGAGACTGCAAGCACTTTAACTGGGTCCACCAAAACAATCACATGTGAAATGCATACTGGTGATAAAAGACGCTGAACCTGACAGGGATGGAAATGGACACTTCCCAAGAAGGGCTCGAGATGAGAAAGCACTCTCTGTCCTCTGGAGAACCAGACAAGGCCACACACTCAGCGGACGTGGCGGCTTTGGGTGACTACTTATGATGTGGAGTCACCCCCCCATGAGCCAATATAGGAAGCTCCCATCCTCTCACGTTTCTTCAACACCTATTTTGGGCACAGTAATGATACAGGGAGATGCAGTGCTCAAAGGCTACGCCACAGAAACTGCTGCCACAGAAGGTTGCCTCCTACTGACTCCAGGCAGTGCTCGCCCCTTTGCCTGCCAGCTCTGGAGGCAGGGATCACACTGATATGTCAGTGCACTGCTGGACAGAGGGAGCTCCTTCCATAAATGCAGGAAACAATGACGTTATCTGGATGTTGCCCTGTGAGACTGTCACCCTGGTGTAACTAGATATCCTGCTTTAACAGCCAGTTTGGCTTCATTTTCTTCCGGTAACCCTATCGCTAAGGGCTCACCTGAGGGGCAGCTAAGAGCATCTCTACCTGCATACCTTTTTTCTTGTCTCCTTCTTGGAGGCAGAAAGCCAGAATAATTACCTCGGTTTCATCCTTGAAATAGTGATTGCGCAAAGCAGCAGTAAGGGAGTACCTCGGGTAGGGAAGTCACCAGTGGCTGAGCTGGCACCACTGCCCCACAACCCAGCCGTGATGACACCGGGCTGCTAAGAAGGGTGAGAAGGCCCTTTTCCTTCGGGAGGGACCCAGACAGCTTTGCCCCTTCGAGGCTTCACGTACAGAAGTGCCCACCGGCACAGGCTCTCGTACCTGCTGGCGGAGGTAGACGCGGCTGATAACGGGTTGGTGAAAGTGATCACGCACTCCAGCACCTCCCCTGCCAGGAAGACGGGCCCACGGCCCAGCTTGGCCAACACCTCGATCATGGCTTGGACAGCCCTGCTGCACACCTGGCAAAAAAATCCCAAACCAAACCAAAAATGAAAAAACAAAACCAAAACACACACAAAAAATTCAACCTAACAGTGGGCATGGAGAGAAGGCCGGGCGCTGCAGCAGCAGGGGAATGGCAATAGCCAGGCCGGGCACATCCACCGGGGGAGGTGAGGGAGAGCCCCAGCTCTAGACACGGCACACAGACACATACAGGCGTCAGGGCCTTGCACCGACAGACAGACAGATGGACAGACAGACACAGAGAGGTGTGCAGGGGAAACACGCACAGCTCTGTCCATAAACCGCCCCCCACCCCTCAGCCCCACACAGACACCGGGGGGGGCGCAGGACATACTGCGGCGGGGGTGGGGGGGAAGGGACAGCCCTGCCTGGGCTCGG